>CATIWQ010388621.1:0-19268 GCA_949673415.1 Euphorbia schlechtendalii
AAGTGTGGGGGTATGATAAGTGTATAATTACACTTATTATCATATTAATTTTACACACTAAACACTATAGTTTAAGTCATTTTTATACTTCATATAAAAGATTTCACATGGTATGTAGTTGTTTTTTATGCAAATGCAGATACAAGGTAAATCTTGGGAGTAAAATGATCTAAAGTGGAATTCTATGAAAAAGTAGTGAAAAAGTGCAAAAAGATGCGTGGAACTTAAAAATTTTGCTTAGGATCCAAGCTGTCAGAGATTGGTGAAGTTGCAAGGAGAATTCTAAAGAAAAATGCAATTCACAGTCACGAAAATCATTCACGATCGTGATTTGTTCTTCTTCAAAGTAGAAGTCTGCCAATCAAAGATTCACGGTCGTGACTTGTATATCACGGTCGAGACTTGGATGGTTTTCTGGTTTAATCATCTTAACTACCAATCGCCAGATAAGAACGATCAACCACCATCAACTACCAATGAATAGACACATATCAGAAATCAACCAATCATGAAAAGGTGCCTATCCATTATGGATTAGATTGAAGCTTCTCAACCAATCACAATGTAGTGATACAATCATTCTCCAATGGACACAACGCAACCCTTCGAAATCTATAAATAGGGCTCCAAACCTTACAATTTCATGCAGTGAGACAGAGGGAAAATATTAGAGTGCATGAGAGAAATATAGTGTGTGTATAAATAGAGAATTCGCTACGTTCATAAGTGTTACCGAGAAAATGTTTAAGTGATTCAAATCCTTGTTCGATCACTAGATTTCTCCATATTCTCGAGCGATTGTTGTATAAGTGTACTTGCAAATCACATATCAATAAAAGTTTTCGTTCTTCAATATTCTTTTGTTTGATATTCGCAAAGAATAGCATCCTAGCGGAGGTTCTGTATGGGCTGAGACCGAATTCAAAGCAGACGCAGGAATTGCGGGAATTGATGACTCCCATTAAATTGTGAATACGGTTTTATCAACTTTAGCTTTCACTTGCATACCTTACAACTTTGCTTTACTTTCTACTTATACTTTCTATTTCGAAGTTTATGATATGTCTATGTGTCATAATACATATTTCGTGTTAAGTCTTTTATATTAGTCAAGTTATATGCATTGGAGTTAATTTTAAGAGTAGTTTCGAGGTTAACAATATCGTGTATAATCACTAGATCTGTGATATAATGCTGTTTAGTTAGCCAAAATTTTTGGAATGGTAACTTGATAAATGTGGCTATGTGAGAGCGACCCGTACTAAGCATAGTATTAACGTTGTCCAGGTTTACATAATTATCTTAATTCGTTTGCGCTAAGTTTAGAAAAGTTATTTCATGTGTTGCTCTACAGTGAATAATTGAATATCTGGGTATTTTGAACCGAGTTTGTTAGATTAGCTTAGTGAATCGTAATATCTTTTTTGAACTTGCATGTTTTCTCTTCTATCTTTATTTCGTAGGGAAAATCTTTATATTCAGATTCTCTAATCTTTCATATCTATATTAACTCATTCTTCCTTCTAACCCTCCTATCCAAAATATCAATATATTATATTTTCTTTCTTTTGTCTTCCTTGTTGATCTTTAGAGCTAGTCCTTCCCTGTGGGATCGATAATTTTTAAAACTACATCGCAACTATATACTTGCAGTTATCATCATTTTTCTATTTGATAAGAGGTACTGACAACACCTATACTTTACACGAACAATTTTTTGGCACCATTAGTATATAGCCAAAATCTTTGCGAAAAAGTTATTAAACTTATCAGTAGAAAAGTGGCGAACAGTACATCATAATCATTCAATTATGCTAAGACTCCACATAGCATACAAAATAAACAAGGTCCATGTTTAAGTTCTTGCACCTATGTTTATGAGTTTTGATTTAAAAACTTAAACAACGTTTGTAAAATAATATGCAGAATCCAATTCCCATACTAGAAATTCCATTAGGTACACTTGAACCTAATACCGATGGAGATTTCCGTGTAAGAGAGGCCCCCTTAAAGTGAATGAGAAGCCAAGTCTAATCCTTGCCAAAATAACCACTGGCACTTAGATTGTTGTACCATTGACTACTATGATTTAAATATTTCGTTCTTTAATTGAGTGATGTATGGGACGACCCTCAATTTAAATAATTTACACATGTGGTAAAACATTGCTAATTTATATGATAATCATCTAGACTAATTTGAGCAAAATCTTAATCTAGTTATCACATCATTTTCTATGACAGGAATTGAAACCTAAGTCATGTATAGCATACTTTAATCAATTCCTAGAAAATATCAATTTCAACATATTATAATCAATCATGAATAACATAAGGCAGGCTATGATACCACTGTTGGTTAATCAAGATAGTAATTGAACATGCAAAGTTGCAAGGTAGAATTTCAAAACTTAGCATTAATCCTAAAGGATCTCCCAAGCATGTTATGATTGACATAATCTAAGTTGAAACATTCCATAGATGCATATAGGTTTATAAAACTTATAAAATAAACCTAGCATCTAAGTTAAGGGCATTACCAGTTTATGTGTGCCTTCCTTTGGTGCGGAGCTCCCTTAGAACAGTACACTAGTAGCACTATCCTCCAATCTAGGATAGCCTCTATGATTGATTCGCATGGATCTTCACCGACAAAAACCTTCATTGAGGAAGAACCCGTTGGTAGACAATGGCTGCTAGACCGCTCAAAGACCAACCCAAAAATATTAACTGAGAAGGCTCACTTTAAAATCGAAAGAGCCTTATAAAGAATTCTTGTGACATTGAAGAAACTCATGGAGAATCTCGTAAAAATCTCGTGAAGAGAAGATGTCCAACTCAAAAAGAAAGGCTAAGCTAAAGTGAATTGAAAAGGAAAAGGGACAACTAGTTATAGGGAGAAGGGAGCTGAATGCTCCCCTTTTTTCCAATGTGGCATAGGGAGAACCCTATCCCACAAATGGATCAGCCATGCAGATCCCTAGGATCTGCGGGTTGAACCGTCCATAGCTCACATATGCAGGCTGTGTGTCAGCCATACAAGGCAAGCCCTTGCGAGCTTGCCTTGCCCCACAAGCTAGGCCTTGCGGGCTCTCTTGCAAGCCAAGCTTGCGGGTTGCTAGCGGGCTTGCTACCCACTAACACGCATTGATTTAGTGCCATTAGACACTAGTGGCCCACGAGCAAGTTTGCTCGCTGGGTAGCCATGTAGGCCCCACCCGTGAACAACTTGTGTTTGTAGGGCCCACTCGCAATGGGAAAAATTCCCTTTCTCTGCTCCATGCAATTTTTCCCAAAATTCTCCTTTAATTCTTTTAATTATTAATTTAGTCCAACCAATTGATAATTCATTTAACGATTTCAACATCCCTAATATTCTCGGCATAGACCCAATCTATAGGTTCTTTACTTAGTCTAGTAAAGACCCAAAGTGTGTGACCTCGTAGGATCCCAAATTATACCACTAGAGGTTAACCTATACTTGGCTTCCCATCTGGGAACCTTTAGGCTCAGTTTTCCAGACCGATATGGAACCCCGATAACTCTAGCAAAGGTGTATGATCTCTCGATACTCGGAACGTCACATGCTTGTAACTTGATCAGCTTCTATAATAGTAACCAATACAATACAGTCCTTCCATCAGGTTAAGTATTATCCAATTTATTGAGCATGAGTTACGTGTTAGCTCATGTAATAGCCATAGCTATCCTAGAATTAGACTTATTCATGAAGAACATAACTCACCATATCAAGAGCGATGGATCCCATCTTGAATACTTGACTTACCAACATTTGATCATCACTATACCCAATCACCCGTATCATCCTGATTTCCAAGGTATGAATAAGTATGACCCAAAGTATATCAACTCTTACATAAGGTAACAGTATCTCAAGTTTGAGGATACTTGTACTACTACTACAATAAGACATGACACCAACACATGGATATAGTTATTTCCATGTGTTTGTCATATGGTGGTCTATAATGTATTACCCGAATACATTCATGTGTTAACTCAAGGTACCACCTTTAGCTTGTGAGATCGGCTACTTAGATCTAATCTAAGAAGTGAGCCTACACATGCTAGTTTGTCCACTTCATTGATGTCTAATCTCAATGAAACTATGAGTAGGTATATTTAGACCATTCATAATAACACATATGTGCAGTTCTCACACCACATAGCTCCCATTATGTACTTGCACTTTTACACTATGAAGTAGTCATGGACTTTATCTTATCAATGCACATATATAATATCACATATATATGATAAATTAAACAAACACTGATAAATAACAAAGATGCCTTTATTATTATTAATAATAATATGAAACTATTTGTGCATTATAACTAATTAAGATATATTGCTCTAATTGCCTCTGAAGCATGCATCATGTCTAATACAGGAATAGTACGAAGCACCATTCCATGTTTATAAAGATGTAAGAGGACATTTTGAGAAGTCGAAGAAAGTGAAATTTTCTGGAATGTACTCTATAGACAAGCCAACTCTTCTCAAATTGGGCATTTACATGAATGTGGTGCAATTTCTCAAGATTTTGAACAAGGTGGTCTATGGGAACATCATTCTAGGGAATAATGAAGAAGCATACAAGGAAATGATGATTAGTTTGAATTGGGTCAATGATCGTAAGAATTGTATCTCGTTTCGTAGAAAGGGTTAGTTGTACACTCTTGATTACAAAATTCTTAGTAAGTATTTAGGATTTCCTTTGTGAAAAAAAACCAAATAATTGGAATCTAAATCCCATGTGGAAGAGGTTAACTAGCCATTTTCTCACAAAAATCTACCCTGAATACTTGGATTAAAGATCTAGAGTGGCTGTATTTCCACTTTTATTTAAGTTTCACTCTATTTCGAAGGAGAGACTCTACAATGTCCCATCTTGATGATTTGTTTATTATGGAAAGCATAATGTACAAAGATATAGTTGATATATCAGGTATTTTGATAAATGTTTTGATAGAGGATTCAAAGAACGCTAAATCATTGGACTATGGTTGTGAAACTATTGCCAATATTTTTATTCAAGTACTTTAGAAATATTCACGTTAGAAGATAAGATTCCCCTATCTATTTAGGTGCTTTACGAAGCAAGATTCCTATTCAAGTGTGTAGATAAAGATAATGCCCTTATGATTGGAAAACTTAGAATCATATGAAGTTGCGGGGGAAGATCAACCCCTTCTTATAGGGCAGAATTCTCAACATACACGTTAATCGTCAGTGAGTGTCGAGATTGCAGCTGCTTTGAATGCCCTTGCAAATAGTGAATAACTAGTATAAATTATTTGTCAACATGTGAGGGTAGGTCAACTTGAAGAAAGGGCTCATGATGTGTTGTCTAACCCAGATGTCACCCTTAACATCGACGGTCCGACTAGTCAGCCTAAAGCAAGGGGACCTTCTCCTTCTTATATGGCGCAACCCAGCTCCTACTACCTTTTACCAGTTCAAGGCAGGACAAAGTTATCTAAATCAGAACCAGGCTCAGATCGGTTAGCGGTGATATAATTTTGCCAATCCTTTCGAGAATCAATTCTTCCCAAGATAGCCTAATTAGTCACTACCCAATTTTGCGATAACTCCTAGGGGAACTACATTTCCCCAGGGGCAATATGACTTCTATTTAGACACTACGAATGCTATTCTCTAACAACTAGGCATGGTAGAATTATGGCAATAGTTCTTGGCCACCCACAGTGGCCATCTCATGAGTACATACCCTACGCAACCAACAATCGAGGATGAAGAGAGCTTGCCACCAAACTTCGCGATGCTGCAATTTGAGAAGTACGTAGGCTCTGGAGACCAGTGGGCTCATTTAATGCATTACCAAAGAGTGATGAGGTTTTTAAGGGTAAAAGAATGGATGATGGCTAAGCTTTTCATTATCACCTTGGGTTACCCAGTCAACGAATGGTACATCCACCTTCCACTGAATGTAGGTTTTGATTTGAATAGTCTCTCTCAAGCTATGATGGAGCATTATGGTTTCAACACTTAAATGGTAACCACAATGCAAAATCTGGAGGCTATAGGGAAGAAGCAGGGTGAAAGCTTCAAATCTTACTATGAGTGTTTGATGGCCACACAAGTTAGGCTTTAGGCTCTTTTAACCTTACTAGAGATGATAACAAACTTCTGGATGGTGAATTGCAAACTTATAGAAGCAAGTTCCGGTCTAATATCTTTTCCATGTATCAAGAAGTGTTTGACAAGGTGGAGAGGATGAGCATTTTGAATCCATGGACAAACATGTGGGGAAACAAGCCAAAAGGCACTAGAGTGGGAAGATAATCGTAGGATGATGATGTAATAAATTAGATTTTAACTACTTTACCCATGAGGCTTTTGAAATTTTTGAATATATTGAACTTTGTTTACTCGCTTTATATCCTATTGATTGACATCACATATTCTCATAAACATATGCATAATGTTTTTTGCACATATGACACATCATGTCATGAAATTAATTTGGGTATAACTGGATCACCTACAATCATAATAAGTTCAAATGATTTAACTCTTGAAGAAAAGTATAGCATTTGCCTATACAGACATGACCTCAATAAAAAGGTTGCTAAGCACAGAACGTCCACTAACTATTGAATCAAAATGATCAAAACCAAAATGGACCAAAAAGTCAATAAAGAAAACTAAAGTTACAAGCGGTGCAATGGGCTTACATAATGCTAGTGCCAAAGACACAAAGAAGGAGTTTAATCATTGAGCACATCAACAACTCCATCGCACAGCTCAACACCATTTGTGGGCCGATCACTACACTATTGAAGGAATATCATTGAACATAAACTATTCACCCTTGATGGAATCAAGCTACATGATTCGAAGCCTCTAATCCCTAACATATCACTTATTATTGGAGAATAATTGAATTCATACGGAAACGCTGATGATCAAGCACCAATACTCATCATTGCATACACCTCAAGCTATCAAAGCATCATGAGCACCAACCAGTCAATCTGAAACGCTGAGCAAGATAAAAGTTGAAATTGTGGACATGGATGATTACCAATCTATCAGTCAAATCAACAAAGACTAACACAATCATTATCACGCATAGGTGAAAGAAATAAATAGGTAAAAAGCAGTACCAATAAAAAAATAAATTTGTAATTAGCATGTCAATTAGCACTTTGTTAGGTGAGCAAAAATTAGAGCATCTTTTCAAAATCGAAAAAGAATAGCCCATTGAGTTGAAAACCTGAAAAGGGTGGCTCAGGAAAAACTTAGAACATCAAGAGAAAAGCAAACACATTGGTTAGAAAACTTGAAATGGCTAATCAATAGCATAAGTCAAATCATTTGAAACATTCATACCCCTGTTAAGTTCATCAATGAACTGTCATTTTTGCTAAATCTTTATCCATATGTTTATCTTGATTGCTTGCATGCCAATGGTAGAATATTGCAAGTAAACATCCCATCATATCATTGTTCAATAAAAATTAAAAAAATAATAAATAAAAGAAAGAAAAAGAAAAGAAAAGATGAGCCCATTAGATTGAAAACTTAAAGGATGGTCCAAGTAAAAATTAAGACAAGGTTCGACATATTGAAAACCCATAAAGACGGTCTATGCAGAAATTAGAACCAAAGAAATATCAAATCCATCATCTCATCCTTGAAATGGCATAGGACATCATTTTTCTCTTCCAGAAATTAGGATGAATATCTTCTTATTTCTCTTGTAATATTTCAGGTAAAAGGACTTCCAAGCTCTCATTATGAACTTTAAAATAAGCATCACCTACATGTTTCGGAATCAACATCCAGATCCTCCTCAAAACAAATACAAGCTTTGTCGACTCTGAATCATCAAGCCCATGGTCATCACTTTAAGGAGTCATCGACAGTAAGGTGACCATGGAATCCCCAACGAGATAAATCCTAGGGGCACCCATGCACCAACACAAGAGAAGGTTGTTCAATGAATGAATCCCGCAACATCTGTAATAGACGAACATACATCATATGATTAATATTGTCCATGCATACATTACATATGCATCATGTCATTTACAGGTAAAGACGATGCCAAATCGGGGTAATACCATCCTGGTAAATAAGAAACTCCGCCTCCAGTTGAGGAACCTACAAACATCATGAATGATGATTGCCCACTCAAGCCTAAAGTCCATTCAAGCAACATTGCAACATCACATTCACAAAATCCTCCTAAAATAATGGAGCGGTCTGCGGTCTTCAGGACATCCCCGAATTTTTTTCAAACTCATTTCTTCATCATGTTTTAATTTTGATTGAAGGGGAAAAAATTTTTTCTTCACAAAAACTCAATCAAATAATTAAAACATACATCATAAAATGTATTAACATTATGATTCTCTCTGATTTATCACATGAAGCAAGTCAACATCCTACCAATGAAATATAACCGAAGAAAGAAACGGCTATCTCAATAGGGTCATCTTTAAAATGGATTCAAGCACCCTACTCCGCCAGTTCCAATGGTCAAAGCCAGCCAAAGGTCAACTCACAAGGGGAACACAATGACCGCAACCAAAGAAAGAAATGGTTTCTGACTATTAAAGGAACACTACTGAAAGAAACAGTCAACCCGCCCACAAAGGGCATCAACCACCAAGGGATTCTGAAGAAAAAAATGGACAATCCCTTGGGGCACGATGCCAGAATCATCATTGATCGAGGATAAAGAAGTCACCAACAGCACAGGTCAAATATTTTATCGATCCCTCTGTTCTATTTCGTGTGATCATACTGGCTATAACCAGTAGTGATCTCACGAGGGGCAGTTGTAAGCATGGGATTTAGTACTAGCTCACTGTGAGCGGGTGACACAAAGCACTGGGCCGAGAGCGCGTGAAATGAGAGGCGCGATCCACCGGGGTGTTTGAAAAAGAGAAAGAAAGCGCCGGGTCAGGGACCCGGAAAAGGTTGAAAGAGAAAAAGGTGAAAAATGTTTAAGATCGGTTCGAACCCGAATCCGCCGTCTCTTAGTGTGGAGTCGCCACCTGGATTAGCTCTTTCTAGGAATTAGAGTCCTGTGAGGCTTAATGTCTAGGGGACAACCCACCAAGACACAAAGATTCGGGTCTAGGATAAGTTGCTTAATTCTCATTGGATCACATTAAATTACATCTACAGAAAACCATTTTCTTTTAATTGCGCATATTCGCAATTAGGTCATTTTTGGAGTTAAAATGCATGGTTCACGTATTATAAACTATAAGCCATTCACAAAGCGGAATATTAAACCATCCACAAAGAGTTAAATAAGTGCGGAAAGTAAAAGGCAGAAAATAAAGATTACAAGGCTTCAAAATTTGGGGGATCCAACCACCCGCTAACCTATTAATTACATTTCCCAAAAATTGAAATTGCGATACCCGAAGGAAAATTAAAATCCTAAACGTACATCTAATCCTAATCTACCTGCATCCATAAGGGTTAGCATAGGTGATAGCATGTATGTTCGATTTTGAATTTAGCGAGGCCCGTGTGGCCTAAAGAAAATCAATTGCGATATTGTGTTTGTTATTTAAATAAACCATTCGTTTGATTAGCACATTGATTGCTCATTTTAATTAATGAAATTGCTCGCATGGTAAAAAGTGAGGTTTGTTATCCGGGAATATATTTTATTCCTTTCGTGGGGATGTTCTAACATACGTCTCCTTTTAATAAAGAAAAAGATGAAGAATTACAACAGTCGAATTAAAATAAAAAAATGAAAGTCCTAGGTTCACAGAAGAAATCAAAAGAAGAAATTAAACACTAAAAACACGGGGATTGCAGTTCTAGGAACTCAGAGGCTTACCATTACTGAACGAATCCACTTCGAAGAAATCCAATCGGTCCTTGAGAAATCCTCCTCGTCTTTTTGTTTAGGTAAAAATGTTGTAGTAGAAAGTCCAAAAATTGTTCGTTTTATTCTTGGAATTCGAAGTCGTTCTAAAAGCTATATTTTTGTATGATAATTTCGGGGCCTTGAATATCGAGAATGACCTGACTATTTATAGGAAAATCCCGAAAAATCCAAAAAAGGTAAGATTTTCCGGCAAGGGGTCTCACCGAAAAAAAAAACTCCAGCGAGGCCCCTTGCGGCAGCTTTGGTAAGGCCATGTTGCCAAGCTCTGGCGAGGCATGAGCCTCGCCAAGCCCTTTGGCGAGGCATGAGCCTCGCCAAGCCCTTTGGCGAGGCTGCTGCCTTGCCAAATCTTGGCTGGGCTTGCCTTGCCGAACTCTTTGGCGAGGTTCGCCTCGCCCGCGTTTGGCGATGCGCACCCCCCGAAACCGGTTTTCCGCCACGTTTTCAGTATATTTTATATTTTTTAATTTTAATTAATTAATTAGATTTTTTTTTCTTAATTTTCTGAATTAAATGATTTTATTAGAAACGTCCTTTTTGAATTTAGAAACAAGGAGGATTCTCATTCGGATGCATCAGGATACTTGAAAATTGTGTGATTCAAGAATAAAATTCTAAAAAAGCTATCATCATTGAACGCACGAGCTGGTACAAAATCCCGTGCTCACACTCACGCGTTCGATGATGACGCCTTTTCGAGATTTATTTCTTGAATCACACAATTTTCAAATGTTCGGTCTTCAAATGGGAGCTCTCCCCGTCACCAAATAATATTTTGGGTCATAAATATTTAGAACATTAAAAAAATATTTAAAATCCTTAAAGGGAAAATTTAAAGGCTTAAAATATTTTTAAGGACCTAAATAAATGTTCAAGGGTTCAAAATAATTTAATTAAATAATTTTTTTAATAAAAGAATATATATATAAATGAAAATAGAAATAATAAAAAAATTAAAAATGAAAGAATAAATTGAAATGAAAGTGGCCCATGAAAATTCTTTTTTTTTTTTTGGATTAATGGGAGGGATGCTGGGGAAGCTAGCAATCCAGCCTCTTGTCACGTACTAATCGTTTCACTATACGGGTACGTGCGGCCTTAGCTTGATCTCACAAAGTACTTGCTTAGGAGAGAACTAAGGAAGCCTTACTTGAATGATGCTTCGCTAGTGAATGAGATGAAGGAAGCAAGAATACAATGTCAAAGAAGTGTGTTTTATCACACAATAAAGGCTTTTACAAAGATTGCTTACACAAATGCTACTTGGTAAATGAGAGATAATGTCTTTGTGTGATGCTACTTTTGAGCATATGATTGTGTATGATTGTATGATGCTTACAAATGAGGGAAGTTTGGTATTTATAGGCATACCACCTCCTTAATGGATGGCCTAGATCTTTTCTCTAGAATATTACATGATCCAATGGCTAATATATGTTGTTCTAAACTTATCATGTATTAAAATATGTAAAATATCTTGCTTAAAGTGGTTTTCATGTTCTAGAGGGCTGAATGTCAGTTTAGTGATAGATTCTGGAGCTTTCCCTTGCATTTCTACTGCTGGTGGAACATTCTGGAACTTCTGATAAAATTCAACAAGGGATTCTAGGCATTGCAGTGTGTCTAGGCTATTTTGGGGTAGGTTATGTGGGCTCTATGCGTGCAAACTACCATTATTGGTCCAAGTCTCGCATAAATTGGTGATGCCTTCATATTTTCTAGCACAATATTTTACCCACACCTTGCTATACGTCTTACAGACCTTGTCATGTAATTTCATCCAATTCCAAGTTTGTGGCTAGCAGATTTGCCTTGTCTAAGTGCAAGAGTTCTCATTGGCACATCGTGTTGCTTTGTCACATTCTAGCATTTCTTTGCAATGCCTTGCTACCCATTTACCTAGCTTGACATGTATTTGCATATCTCGCACATGTGTTGCGATGTTTTGCAGAAGAGCAAGTGCAGCCCGTGACATTATCCCCCACTTGATCTCGCAACGCCCTTGTTGCGTGTGGAATCTTTCCACCCTTGCGTTTGCGGCATTTCTTCACCTTTCCTTGGTAGCTTGGTTGGAATCTCCCCATTGTTAGTGTCGCGATACAATGTTTGCCACATTGTAAACCTCCCTTGGCTTATTTCGGCAAAGCATCTTCGCGTATGCATTGTACTACGCAAGAACCTCTATCTTGCAAGATCACCAATCTGTTGGTTCTTAACACTAGCATTGCTCCCATTTGATCGAGCAATTCCATGCCAAACACTACATCGAAGTCATCTAAAGGTGCGATGGAGAAGTTTACCTTTCCTTTCCACGCTCCAATGGCAACCGACACATCCTTAGCTTCTCCCGCTAGGTTGACCCATGCACTATTTACTCCTTTGAAACATTGGTTGCACGGTCTCCACTCTACCTCAACAGCGTGTGCGGCTTTCTTTGGTTATGTAGCACACGTCCGCTCCCTGGTCGAGTAATCCCCATCTTGTTCCGTTGGCGAACTTAGCTTTTATGAATAATCTCTTTGATTTGGACACTCTTATCCTCGCAGCATTTATCACACTCATGGATCCCACATGTGAATAGGTGGGTTCTTTCTCATGCCCTTCTTCTTCTTCTTGCACTTGCGAGACCAAGGCATTTAACTTTGCCTTCATTAGCCATTTTTGAGTCCAATGTGGTCCTTCACATAGGAAACAAGGCTTTAAAGGTTTTGAGTTGTACCTTCTTTCGCTTGGTGGCTCTTTTGGCCGATCATCACGCCTTTCCTTCCACTTGAAGGCTTGTGTTATCTTTTGGGATTTTTCTCCCCACTTTTGTCAGAGTCACCTTCTTTTAACTTGTCCTTCCTGGGAGTTATCTTGGCGTATTCGATAAGAGATTCCACAATGGTTATGGTACTCGCTAAGTCTTGGATGCCTCTTCTCTTGAGCTCCATTTCAGCCCATCGTTCTAATCCATCCATGAAGAAGAGTAGACGTTCTTTGTCGGACATTTCAGAAATTTTCACCATTAGCGAGGAATATTCGTGGATGTAATCTTTCAATGAACCCATTTGCCTTAATCCTCACAACTTCTTCATGGAAAGTTCTTTGGCATTTTTGGGATAGAATCATTCCTTCAACTCCCTCTTGAATGCCTCCCATGTTCCAATAAGAATCATCCCTCTCTCCATCTCCATGTGACATCTTCTCCATCATTGAGTTGCATCCCCATCGAGATAAAGAGTAGAGGTGTTGATCTTGGCAGCCCCGTCATTTATATTCATGGCTTCCAAGTAGCTTTCTATATGTCAAATAAAATTATCAAGTTCTTTAGCATCTCGCTTACCCACAAACTTTGGTGATTTGGGGACCTTGATGCGTGAAACACTCTTGCTAGCTCCATTCGAAAAGGAAGCTTTGTACACGGCCAAATCTGCTTCCATCATGCCCAACTTGTTTTGTAATGCTTGCATTATAGTATCAGCGGCATTCGCCTTTATCTCGATAGCATTTACTCTCTCATTTGCTACATCCATCCTCTGTTGACATTCCTCCAACGAACAACTCTTCTTGTCGATGAAATCAAGTGATCTTTGCAACTTATCCTCTAGTGAGCGTACTTGCTCATCCCCCTCCTCTTGATCATTCTCTTACGAACCAAGAGTAATGAGGACATCTCCCATAGCTAGCTCAAATTTGGCTAACCTTGTGTTGAAAGCATCAATCATGTCCTTTGAGACACTTCCTTCTCGCGGAATCTCCTTGGACTTTCCCTTATTCTTCTTCAATGGATTGCGGGACTCCTCTCGCACACGTTCGACTTGCTCCTCGGCAACTTTTCTAGCTTCAACAGTAGACATCGCTATGTCTTTAACTCGTTCATAAACCCACTCTGATACAATGTGTCATGTACTAATTGTTTCACTACGCGTACGTGCGACCTTAGCTCAATCTCACAAAGTACTTGCTTAGGAGAGAACTACGTAAGCCTTACTTGAATAATGCTTGGCTAGAGAATGAGATGAAGGAAGTAAGAATACAATATCAAAGAAGTGTGTTTATTACACAATAGAGACTTTTACAAAAACATAAATGCTACTTGGCAAATGAGAGCTAATGTCTTTGTGTGATGCACTTTTGAGCATATGATTGTGTATGATTGTATGATGCTTACAAATGAGGGAGGTTTGGTATTTATAGGCATACCACCTCCTTAATGGATGGCCTAGATCTTTTCTCTAGAATATTACATGATCCAATGGCTAGGATATGTTATTCTAGACTTATCATGTATTAAAATATGCAAAATATCTTGCTTAAGGCGGTTTTCATGTTCTAGAGGGCTGAATGTCGGTTTAGTGACAGATTCTGGAACTTTCTCTTGCACTACTACTGTTGATGGAACATTCTGGAACTTCTAACTGAATTTAGCAAGGGATTCTGGGCCTTGTAGCGTGTCTGGGCTATTTTGGGCTGGGCTGTGCCGGCTATATGCGGGCAGACTGCCATTTTTTACCCAAGTCACACATAAATTAGTGATGCCTTCATATTTTCTCGCATAATATTTTACCCACACCTTGCCATATGTCTTACGGACCTTGCCATTTAATTTTTTCCAATTCCGAGTCTGCGGCTGGTAGATTTGCCTTGTCAAAGTGCAAGAGTTCTCATTAGCACATCGTGTTGCTTTGTCGCATACTCACATTTCTTGGCAATGCCTTGTTGCCCATTTCTTCTAGCTTGACATGTCTTCACATATCTCCACATGTGTTGCGATGTTTTGCTGAGTAGCAAGTGCGGCCCGTGACACTCTGCTGGCTTCACCAGCAACTTCCTAGTCTTCATTTCGATGAAGCGCTAGATCTGAAAATTCCCCCTATAAACTCAGTGAATAGGGGGAATTTCTAGTGAATAAGGGGTAAAAAATTTTTACGAAGAATATCATTTTTTTCTCTTGATAAAATGGTTGAATGTTTTATTCAAAAAATATTTTCTGACAAAATGATTTTGATTGCTTTTCAACTTTTTTTAAAATCCTTTGATTGATTATATTTGGGTTTAAAACAAGTTTGGATTCCCGATTTAATTACTTAAAATCAATTTCTTTCATCTTTTTCTCAAAAATCCACAAATATCCTCGGACCTAAAACAAATTTAGAGTCCGAGTTTGATGATTTTTAGGATAAAAATAAAATATTTTCACACAAAATCAAACCAAAAAAAATGAGGAGCACTCCCAGAAATCAAGCGGATTTATCGACGTGGATTCGCATCAAAAGGGTAAGCCTTTGAGTTCCTAGAGCTGTTTTTTCCTGTGTTTCATACTATATGATTTATTTTCTCTTCTCCTAAATTTCTGAGCTAGACTCGATTTTCGTCATCGACCTAGGATATATTTTAATCCTTTTATTCTTTAAATTTTATTTCATTAATTCTTTTTATTTACTTATTTAATTGTTATTTTATTTATTTTAATATGTAGCTTTCTTTTACTTATTCTTTTAATTTATTTAATTGTCCGAATTTTGTAATTAAATACATGATAGAATACCCCCACGAAGGGATTTAAAATTATTCCTGGATAATAGACCTCACCCTTTGTCATGTGATCATTTTCATTAAATAAAATGATCAACATATTTGTAAATAAAATGAACCGTTTTCTTCCAAAATAAAAATTTTTAACGACCTATATTTTAATTAAGCCACATGGGCCTCCCCAAATTAAATCGAGCATATGTGTAAATATTCATGTTGTGTTATATCTCATGTACTAACCTTGGTGGATACATGTAGATTAGGTTAGATGTATACTTAGGAATTTTTTTTTCTTTCGGGTATTGCAATTCTTTTAAAAGAAATGTAATTAATAGATTAGGCTGGTGGTTGCATCCCCTGAGATTCTGTGATATATTAATTTATTTTTTCGCATTTATTTACTACATATATATGTATTTATCGCTTTCCGCATGTGCGATAAATCATATCACAAACTCAAAAAAAACTTAAGTTCGAATTCGTATAATTAAGAAATACGGTTTCTTGTGGATGTAATTTAATGTGATCCAACAAGAAATAAGCAACTTATCCCGAACCCAAATCTCTGTGTCTTGGAAAAGCTTATCCAGGTGGCGACTCTATAATAAGAAGCAACGATTTCAGGTTTTGATTGATCTAAATTGATTTCATTTTCTCTCTCTTTAACCTTTTGGGTCCTTGACCCGATTCGATATTCACAGATACACCTTGGTGAACCGTGCCTCTCATTCTAATGCGCTCTTGGCCCATCGCATCTATGTCATTCTCTCATAGTAGCTTAACATGGTAGATGAGCATCGTCTAAAATCCTTGGTCACCTACAAATGTATCAACAACGGATGGTCAGGTGATACAACAATATAGGTTAAGTATTAAAATCAACCCCTGAAAGCAATAGATTTGGTATTAAAGCAGTTGAGGCCTTCAAACATGGATGTTAGGGGGAAGTTCCAACCAAATTGGGGAGGCCCATTCATGGTCAAGAAAGTGCTGAGCATAGGGAGCAGTCAAGATCATGGACATGGATGGCAATGAGTTTGTAAATTTGATCAATCAAGATATGCTTAAGCGCTACCATGTTTAGACAAAAGAAATAAATCAAGAAAAAGCAGTACAATAAAAGGTATATAAATTAGCCCGTTAACTAGCACTTGGTTGGTTGAGTAAAAATTAAGGCATTTTTTCACAAAATCAAAATAAATGGTTTGCTAAGTTGAAAACCTGAAAAGGATGACTTAGGCAAAACTTAGGATAATGAGTGAAAACAATAAGCACATTAATTAGAAAACCCAAGAGGGCTTGTTAGTGTCAAGAGTCTGGTCATTATAAGCATTTATACCCCAATTAAATTAATCAATAAAAATATCAGTTTTGCTGAATTACTCATGCATTTGTTTATCTGAATGTGTAGATGCCAATGGTGGGAACGTAATAAGTAAACAACAATATTTTTACAATTTAAATTGATTAAATAGTTCATGCTTAGAAAAAGTAAAAGAGAAAATAAATTCGATAGAATCATACCACACTAGTATATTCTAGGCAATAGTAGATAGATTTGTAAATAAAATAACATCACACTTGTTCAAAACAATTCGGCAAGCTGGCTCTATCAAAGGCTTTAAGGGTTGAGCCCATCATCCTCCCTAGATCATTCTCGCATCACCCATGAGTACCTCTCAAGATCTCTCAATGACATAATCACAGCCATCTATGCTCAGTCAGTTTTTGAAGTCTCAGCTACGCTACGGTCTAGATGAATGAATTGATTATGCTGTGTCCAAAGGTTTGGTAAGCTGCCTGGCTAGGTATGATGCCACTCTAAAACCTTGGAAGAGCTGATAAGTGTAAAATTACACTTATTATCAATATAATTTTACACACTAAACACTATAGTTTAAGTCATTTTTATACTTCATATAAAAGATTTCACGTGGTATGTAGTTGTTTTTGGTGCAACTGCAGAAACTAGGTAAATCTTGGGAGTAAAATGATCTAAAGTTGAATTATATGTAAAAAGAATGAAAAAGGTGTGAAAAGATGCGTGGAACTTAAAGATAGGATCGAAGCTGTCGAAGATCGGTGAAGTTACAAGAAGAATTCTGAAGAAAAACACAATTTACAATCGTGACAACAATTCGCGGTTGCGACTTGATACACTTCAGAAGAAGAAAATTGTCAAAAAAAGATTCAAGGTCGTAACTTGTATATCGCGGTCGTAACTTGGATGCTTTTTTGGTCAAGTCTTCTTAACTACCAACTGCCAGATAAGAATGATCAACCGCCATCAACTACCAATAAAAAAACACTTATTTGAAGTTAACCAATCATGAATAGATGCCTATCCATTATGGATAAGATTAAAGCTTCTCAACCAATCATGATGAAGTGACGCAATCTTTCGCCAATGGACACAACTCTTCATTTGGATAGACGCAACCCTTTAAACTCTATAAATAGGGTTCCAAACCTTATAAATTTCATGCATGGTGTGGCATTGAAATTAGAAAAGTGAGAGATATAGTGTATGCATAAATAGAGAGCGAAATTATTTAGTTTTCGCTACGTTCATGAGTGTTAGCGAGAAAATGTTTAAGTGATTCGAATCCTTATTTTGATCACTAGATTTCTCTACATATTCGAGCAATTGTTGTATAAATGTACTTGCAAATCACTTATCAATAAAAGTTTTCATTCTTCAACATTCATTTGTTCGATATTCACAAAGAATAGCATCCTAGCGGAGGTTCTGTATGGGCCGAGACTGAATTCAAAGCAGACGCAGGAATTGTAGAAATTGATGACTCCCATTAAAGAGTGGATACGATTTTGATCAACTTTAGCTTTCACTTATATACCTTACAACTTTGCTTTACTCTCTACTTATACTTTCTATTTCGAAGTTTAAGATATGTCTATGTGTCATAATGCATATTCCGTGTTGAGTCTTTTATATTAATCAAGTTATATGCCTTTGAGTTAACTTTAAGAGTAGTTTCGAGGTTAACGAGATTGTGTATAATCACGGGATCTGTGATTTTAAAGCTGTTCAGTGAGCCAACATTTTTAGAATGTTAACTTGCTAAATGTGGCTATGTGAGAGCGACTCGTACTAAGCATAGTAATATTGTTGTCCAGGTTTATATAATCTTCTTAATTCATTTGCACTAGATTTAGAAAAGTCATTTCATGTGTTACTCTGCGATGAATCATTGAACATCTGAGTGTCTAGAACCGATTATGTTAAATTAGTCTAGTGAACGCAATAACTTTGTTAAATTTGCATCTTTTCTTTGCTATACTTATTTTGTAGGAAAACTCTATATATTTAGAATCTCTAGTCTTCCATACATATATCTTTCCATTATTCATTCTAATCCTCCCAACTAAAATCCAAAAATATTTTATTTTGTTTATTCCATTTTTTTCTTGTTGATCTTTAGAGTTAGTCCTTCCCTGTGGGATCGATATCTTTTAAAACTACATCGTAACTGTATACTTGCAATGGTCACCATTTTTCTATTTAGATAAGTGGAACTGACAACACCTATTCATATTTTGAACTTATATCTTATTGGCAGGAAAGTGGGAAACAAGGTTTTTGGTTTCATTATTAAATAAAAAAAATCCTAAGAGTTATTAATGTCGATACCTTGTGAATAAGTTTTTGGCGCCGTTGCCAGGGAAGGCAAATGCGTTCTAGAGATTAATTATATCTATTTATTTCATTTCCTGTATTATACAATTTTCTAATCTTATTCTAGATATGAAAAGATTATGAAATAATCATCTTGGAGGTGAGACATCATAATATTTCATCTTAATTCTTGACAAATAGAAGA
>CATIWQ010388784.1:0-17411 GCA_949673415.1 Euphorbia schlechtendalii
GAACACCCCCACGAAGGGAATAAAATATATTCCCGGATAACAGACCTCACTTTTTACCATGCGATCAATTTCATTAATTAAAATGAGCAACCAATGTGCTAATAAAATGAATGGTTTTATTTAAATAACAAACACAATATCACGATTTTTTCAGGCCACACGGGCCTCGCTGAATTCCAAATCGAACATATGTGCTATCCCCTGTGCTAACCTTTGTAGATGCGGGTAGATTAGGATTAGATGTATGTTTAAGACTTTAATTTTCCTTCGGGTATTGTAATTTCGATTTTTGGGAAATGTAATTAATAGGTTAGCGGGCGGTTGCATCCCCCGATTTTTGAAGCCTTGTAAATTCCATTTTTCGCTTTTACTTTCCGTATTTACTTACTATTTTGTGGATGGTTTATTTTTCCACTTTGTGAATGATTTATTATTTCGCAATACGTGAACCATGCATCTAAACTCCAAAAATGACCTAAGTGCGAATATGCGTAATTGAAAGAAAATGGTTTTCTGTAGATGTAATTTAATGTGATCCAATGAGAAATAAGCAACTTATCCCGGACCCGAATCTCTGTGTCTTGGTGGGCCGTCCCTTGGACGTTAAGCCTCACAGGACTCTAATTTCTGGAAAGAGCTAATCCAGGTGGCGACTCCACACTAAGAGATGACGGATTCGGGTTTGAATCGATCTTAAAAGTTTTTCACCTTTTTCTCTTTCAACCTTTTTCTCGAGTCCCCGACCCGGCACTTTCTTTCATCTTTTTTCAAACACCCCGGTGGACCGCACCTCTCATCTTTCGCGCGCTCTCAGCCCACCGCTCCATGTCGCCCGCTCACAGCAGCATTATAACCTTTTGGCTCTTTCTCGGTAGATAATTTCAATTAAAAAATTATATGTAAAGCAGACATTTTATCATAGATTAAAATAGTGGATAAAGGATACAAGTTGCTCTTTTCATAGCTTTCTACTTTACCTGAGTTAATGAGATTATAGTGATAATCTTTCAAATACTCTGGTTGTTTCGAAATTCTACTACTTCTCTTTTTGTTTTTAATAATTTCCTTTTCAATAAACTTTTCTGCAGATTTAGTATTTTGATGAGTATCATTTTGATCTTCACTAATCTCATTGTTTTTGTCAAAGCAGGGAAAAAGATGTTCATGAAACTGAACATTTCTAGACACTATAATTTCCTGCTTCCTAAAATAAGAAATCGAAAACCTTTCATTCCATTTGTATAACCCAAAAATATCCCTTTCTCAGCCTTGTTATCAAACTTGTGCCTATCTCTTAACAAAGTGGAAACAAAACATAAGCAATCAAAGGATTTTAGTATACTATAATCAAGAGCTTTACCATTTAATTTTCCATAAGGAGTATCGTTATTCAATAAAGTAGTTTGTATTCTATTTATCGACAAACAGCATAAGCTATGAAAAAATTCCAGTAATTAACAAGCAAGTTACTCTGCAATTTTAAACTTCTAGCTACATTTAATATATGTTGATGCTTTCGCTCAACAACACCATTCTGTTAAGGTGACTCAACACAAGAAGTCTAATGTATAATACAATTTTATGCATAAAAACCTCTTAGATTGAATTCGGGGCCATTGTCAGTTCTTACAACTTTTATATTCTTGCTATATTGTGTTTTAACTAGATTGTAAAATTCAAGAATCTTAGCTATGGCTTCACTTTTATTTTTCTTAAAAAGAGCCCAAAGTATACCTCGTACAATCATCTACAATAGTTAAAAAGTACGTGTAACCATCTAAGGATGCAACAGTTGGCCCCTAATTATCAATGTATATTAAATCAAAAGGTTCCTTAGACTGAAGTTGAGCAAGCAAATGGCATTTTCTTTTGTTTTGACTTAGCATAGATTTCACAAACGAAATCAATAGGAATAGCTATATCAGGAAACTTAGAATGTAAAACAACAATTCTTTTATTTGATAGATGGCCTAGTCTAAAGTGCCATGAACCCTCTTTATTACAAGTATAAGAAAAACTAGTATCAACATTCAAAACACAAGCATTTGTATCTACAACAAGATTGACTACTGTTGAATCCAAGCTAATAGTACTTCACAGGACTTAAACGTTTTGGAAATAACAAATTATCTAGGAAATTAATTGAGTATTAAGTATACTCTTAATTAATGAAGTTTACTTGAGTTTGTTTAAGGAAAAACAACTCAGTTTACTAAGTAATTAATTAAGTTATGGCTTAGAGTAAGAAAAATTGCGCTGATCTGAGTATTACGTAGCTTATAAAGATATCCACCAAGTTATGCTTAGTTAGCTTTTCAAGAATAAAAAGTTGTACTCTTTAGACACTTAGAAATATTTGACACTTGAGCTAAACGCTTTGTGTGAGAAAAAGAATATACCTTTGATGCTTTTCAGGTTAAAATGCGCTGAAATTAAGAAGATATTCATGTGGTCCTCACAAACAAAAAGGTGTAAGTATGGAATGTTGGAGATTCCTCACTAAAGTCTAAGATAAAAGGAATCCTCTGTCATGCGTCATTTCTCAATGTCTCCGCACTCTTCTACAAATGTCAGAAAGTCAGCTAATGATAGAATGACACGTTTCATCTAGCGCACCAATCTATTAGAATTGATTGCTTGAAGATAAACAATTTTTGTACAATGAAATTATATCACGCTTCAACATTAGAAATCTCTATCTCTAAAACATCTTGGAATCTGTCTCTAACTGGAAGATTTGAAAGATTTGAAGAGAAGGGAAATTGAAGAGCTATCAGGGAGAAGTTTGCAACGACTGATTCTAAGAGCTTCAACTATTATAGAAGACTGGAGCAGATGTTCAAACTTGGTGAATCACCTCAAATTTCTTAAAGAGCTGAAACTCTGTTCATTTACTCCCAGCTTCAAGAAATTTCAAATCAAGCAATCAGCAAACATTCATTGTTCAAATCAATTTGTAATAGAGAGAGAAATATCACTTAAAGATTTAACATTATAAAGGAATCAACAATTTATAAGTTAAATTCCTCTATTCGCAAATCTCTTTTAGAAATCTAAGTGATGGTTTGAGAAGGGTACCCAAACTGTAGATTGAGTGGCAGTTAGAAAAAAAGGTATTTTCTATAATAGAGTCTACCCATTGTAAAGGCTTCTCCACCTGAGGAAGGAACGAAATCTTTAGTGGATTAAAGCTCGGAAAGGAATCTGGGGACTAGAGGTAGGCTAGAGGCTAACCAGAATAAAATCTCAGGTGTTGCAGTTCTAACCTTAATCGCTTGCCTTTATTATTTTTATCTCATCCATCATTATATCTTTGTTTTCAATTTTGCTTGAAAAAACAATCCATGCTAAATAGAGTACTTAGCATACGATTGAAGATAAATTATGCCAGCAAAGCTGAGCAGTTTATAAGTTTTTAGACCACTTCAGCAGGCAGCACTCAACACGCGCATCTAAAAACTTTAACTTGGTAAATATTTTATAAAAATCAACAAGTAACCAAGATCAGCATTCACCCAACTCTATTGTGTAATTAAGTAATCTAAGGACCAACAAGTGGTATTAGAGTGAGTGCACAACTTATTGACTAATCATTTTTTAGTTAAAGATCTATAAATTGCTTATAACAGCTCTAGTTCCGGCTTAGGACAGACAATGTTCCTTAAGGAGGGAATGTCTGTAACTAGACCACGGTTATTCGACAGTAATCATTACACATTTTAGAAAAATCGCATGAAAAATTTTATTCAATTGCAAAGCATGCTAACATGGCTCACTATAGAGTTTAGCCCGCGAATTCCTACTGTAATGAAGAATGGGCAACGTGTTCTTGTCGATCCAGAAGACTATGATGATGCTGACATAAGGTTCTCAAAGAGAATGCCATAGTTATCAATTACTTATATCATTCGCTAAATCTTACATAGTTTAACAAGGTCTCAGGATGTGAGACATCGCAAGAAATTTGGAAAGAGCTGGAGATTACCTATAAAGGAACAGATAAGGTCAAGGAGTCCAAGATCAACCTCATGCTGCAAGAGTATGAGATGTTCCAGATGGGCTCCAGCGAGGGTATTCAGGCCATGAATAACAGGTTCATTAACATCGTTAATGAACTGAAGCGTCTTGGCAAGGAGTTTACTGAGGAGGAGCTGGTGAAGAAGACTCTTCGCACTCGTACCTTAGAGTGGGATGCTAAGAAGAGCGTGATCGAGGAGGTTTATGATCTTAAGACCTATAGCTATGATGAGTTGATAGGCACCTTGCTAACTCAGAAGATGAGCCTGAGGAAATACACTAATGACTCCAAAAGGAGTAAAGGCAAGGAAAGAGAGGGCAAAGCCATTGTCTTGAAAGCTGATTCCTCTGATGAATTCAAAAGCTACGATTCAGATGAGCAAATGGTCCTTCTAACTAGGTATTTCGGGAAGTTCAACAAAAAGAAGTTTCCCACTAAAATCAAGTCAACTCAGCACCAATGAGGAGCTGAGGAAGGACTCAAGAAGGAACACAGCAAAGATATCAAATGTTTTGGCTATGGTGAGAAATTCCATATCTAATCAAGCTGTCATAAAACCAAGAAGGATAGATTAAAGAAGAGATTCA
Organism: Euphorbia schlechtendalii; assembly: GCA_949673415.1. NCBI lineage: Eukaryota > Viridiplantae > Streptophyta > Magnoliopsida > Malpighiales > Euphorbiaceae > Euphorbia > Euphorbia schlechtendalii. The sequence continues at coordinate 4,606 of CATIWQ010388784.1, forward strand.
CAAAGAAGAAACAAGGCACTTGCTGCCACCTGGAGCGATTCAGAAGAGTCTTCGTCATTAGATGAAGAAGTAACTGATTCCTCCAACCTCTACTTGATGGCCATTGAAAATGAACGGGGTGAAGGCTCAGCATCTACCTTAGGTAGAAGTTAAACCGTTGCTAATTCTGAATCTGAGCTTAACAAAGAAAAAGCTCCTCAAGCTGAGGTATATTCTGAAATCCCTTTATCAATAGAAGAGTTCGCCTAGGCACTCTTTGATATCATGAAACTTACTTATAAGTCAATGAAAACCATCAAAGAGCTAGTGAGGAAAAGTGAAGATCAGGAAGACACTATGGCTTCCTTGTATCTTGATATCCACTTTCTTCAAGAAAAGGTTGAGTATCAGGACTATCATGCCAGTAAGCTCACTAAGCAATTAGATGAGTTGACTTATAAGATAACAGCTTTAAAGAAGGAATGGGTTCCTCCTTCAGCCAACAGTAAGACTCTGAATAACAAAACTCGCATTTCAAAGAGGAAGAATTCCTCTAAAAAGAAGAAAGTGAGCTAGCCTAAAGCAAAAACGGTGTGCGATTTTTGTGGAAAATCTGGACATTCTATAGTTCTCTGTAGGCAAAAAATGGTTATTACTACAAGTATGATTGGAGTAACCTAAGCACTGCTAACAAAGAAGGACCCAGCTCGAGAGCATGGGTACCTAAGAAAATGTAACTATTTTGCAGGTGAGCCTTAGATCCGTTGATGACTCTAGAATGTGGCATTTGATAGTGGAATCTCAGGCATATGACGGGAAATGAAAGTCAGTTCATCTCATTGGAGTATAAAAGAAATGGAAGTGTCAGATTTAGAGACAACAAAAAAGGCAAGATTGTGGGTTGTGGTACTATTGGTATCTCTCCTTTTATCGAAGAGGTTTCTCTAGTCAAAGGACTCAAGTTCAACTTGCTTAGTGTAACCCAGCTTTGTGATAAAGGTAGGAAGGTTACATTCGACTTAATAGGTTGCTCAGTTTTTTAGTGTAAGACTGATTCTATTATTCTCCTTGCTCCTATAATCAATAATATTTATATGATTGATTGATCCCCTACTCCACTAGTGTGTGTCTTGTATCTAAGGAGGATAACTCGTCGCTTTGGTATAGAAGGTTGGGTCATATAAATATGAACATTTTGTCCAAACTGACCAAAAAGCAATTAGGTGTGGGTTTACCTAACATCAGCTTTGAGAAGGATAAACTTTACTCTGCTTGCCAATTAGGTAAGCACGTTAAAAAATCATTTAGGTCAATTAATCATGTAGTAACTAAGCAACCGTTAGAGCTCCTCCACCTGGATCTGTTTAGCCCAGTTCAACATATGAGCTTGGGTGGAAAAAGATTTTCGTTGGTGGTTGTGGATCCTTCACAAGATTCACATGGGTAGTCTTGCTGAGTAGCAAAGATGAAACATATGAATCTTTTATCAAGCTCTGTAATTAGATAATAAATGAAATAGGAACTAAAATCAATAGAGTTCGAAGGGATCATGGATGTGAATTTGAAAATTTTCATTTTGAAGAATTCTGTTCAGCGCATGGCATTGACCACAACTTCTCTTCTCCTTATACTCCTTAACAAAATGGGGTTGTAGAAAGGAAGAACAGAACCACAGTTGAAATGGCTCGATCCATGCTCAGTGATAATAATCTACCAAAGTACTTTGGGGGAGAAGTTGTTAACACAGCTTGTTATATCTTGAATCAGGTTTTAATTTGCCCAATTCTAGAGAAAACACCCTATGAGCTTCGGCGAGGGTGCAAGCCTAAGATTGGTCATCTCAGATCATTTAGCTGTAGATGCTTTATTCTTAACACTAAGGAGTAGTTACGTAAGTTTGATCCTAAGTCTGATGAATGTATCTTTCTAGGATACTCAACTAACAGCATGACATATAGAATATATGTCAAGCGTACTACCTATTAGAGGAGTCTATGCATGTAGATTTTGATGAAACTAACAATGCAGATAGACGTCCATCTGATGAAGATGAAGGAGTAACCTAGCAAGCAAATCAACTCAGTATATGTGTTGTCCAACCAGCACAAGAACATGAAGCTTAGGAAGTCAAAGAAGATGATGAACTTTCTATTAACTTCAACGATGGCGAAGATCAACCTCCACCTCAGCAACCCATTGTAGATCCTCCAACTGTTAATTCAAGTCTACCAAGGGAGATTAGAATGCATCGCCACCATCCGCTCGATAACATATTTGATGATGTTAATAATTGGTGATGATAAGAGGTCAGCTCAACATGATGTTGAGTCATCTAGCTTTCATCTCTTTAATTAAACCCAAGAAGTTTCAAGATGTAGAAGGAGATGATTATTGGGTGATTATAATGCAAGAGAAACTGGATCAGTTCAAGTGTAATGATATTTGTGATCTAATTCCTAAGCCTAAATGGAAATCAATTATCGGCACTAAATGGGTTTTCAAGAACAAGCTTGATGAAGATGGCTCTATTGTCATGAACAAGGCCAGGCTTATTGCGTAAGGCTATAATCAGTAAGAAGGCATTGATTATGATAAGACTTATGCTCCTGTAGCCAGGCTTGAAGCTATTCAAATCCTGTGTGCTTTCGCATCTCATATGAACTTCAAATTGTTTCAAATGGATGTTAAAAATGCATTTCTAAATGGATTCATTCAAGAAGAAGTTTATGTTCACCAACCTCCTGGCTTTGAAGATCCGAAGAATCCTGAGCATGTCTTCAAATTGAAGAAAGCTCTCTACAGATTGAAGCAAGCTCTTAGAGCTTGGTATGAGAGGCTGACCAATTTCTTGATCATCAAAGACTATGAAAGAGGGAAAGCAGATGCAACTCTATTTATCAGGCGAAAGAAAGAAGGTGTGTTGCTTATCCAAATATATGTGGATGATATCATTTTTGGAGCAATTGATGAGAAGCTATGCAAGGAGATCAGCAAGCAGATGAAAAGTGAGTTTGAAATGTCTATGATGGGAGAGCTCAATTTTTTCCTCGATCTTCAAATTAAGCAAAGTAAAGATGGAATTTGTATCAGTCAAGGGAAGTATACTAAAGAAGTCCTGAAGAAGTTTGACATGGAGCATTCGAAGCCATTGTCCACTCCCATGGCCACTGATACTATATTAAGCAAAGACAAAGCTGGAAAACATATAGACAGCTAATTCTATAGAGGAATCATAGGCTCTCTTCTTTATCTTACAGCTAGTAGGCCTGACATACAGTATGTTGTGTACTACTGTGCTCATTATCAAATTGACCCTAGAGAATCTCATCTAGCAACTGTGAAGAGAATTCTTAGATACTTGCAAGGCTCTATTGAAGCAGGTCTGTGGTATTCCAACAACTTGGATTTCACTCCAAGAGAATTCACAGATGCTGATGATGGAAGAGATAAGCTCAATAGGAAAAGCACCATAGGAGGATGCCATTTCCTTGGAGAATGCTTAGTCTCTTGGTATAGCAAGAAGTAAACTTTTGTTGCGTTGAGTAAAACTGAAGCAGAGTACATGGCAGAAGGAAGTTGCGTAGCACAACTGCTATGGATCAAGCATCAACTGGAAGATTATAGTATCAAGTTTAAATGTTTAGAAGTTATGTGTGATAACAAGAGCACAATTGACCTATCCAAGAATCCAATTCAGCATGGCAGGATGAAGCATGTCAACATTAGACATCACTTAATTAAAGATCATGTGCTAAGGGGAGATGTCAAGCTGGAGTATGTTCTTTCAGAGGAACAATGAGCTGACATATTCACCAAACCATTGCCAAAGGAGCAATTCATTATTCTGAGGCAGCTTATTGGTATGGCGAACCCCATGTGAAGAAGAAGAAGTTAGAAATTTGGCTAACTGTTGAAAATCAAGCCTTAATTCAGCAAGAGATGACATGTATTTAACCCCGTCTATATTTTAAAGTAACAGCGTGAGTTTAAATCAAAACCCACGTTTTTAAAAAGATGTGCTTTTGAATTGGAACCATTTTCTTCTAAACTCACCATTTTACTAAGGTAGTGAATCAAGTGTAATCTCAGTGTTGATTCTAATCAAGCTTTGTTAAAGCGCCATGTCTCACTGATATATCAATAGGCTTATAAAAGCTGGAAGGAGTAGAAGAGAGAGGTTACCTGCATTTGGGAATTCTAATCATTTCAGAAAGCAAAGAACTCTAATTCCCTTTCTTTGAAAAAACCTTTCCTTTGTCTAAAATAGCAATCACAAAAAGAACTCTTACCCTCCAAGGTAAATCAAAGAAGAAAATGTTTGTTCACATTGATGGATCTTGGTAGCAAATCATCTTTCCGGCGGGAACAATTTTCACCAAGGTCGAATGGTTCGAAGATCTAGATTTTGTTCTAGTCTTCAAGGTGAACTATGAGAGCATAATGCTCAATAGATTCATGCATAAGGCAATCAAGCAACAGTAACTCAGTCAATTTCTCTTGCTTGAAAGCCCTGGCATCAAGGAGCTTGTAAGGGGGTTCTACACCACTCTCTATACTATTAAGGGGTATGAAGATGTGCTTCTGGTGGAGTTTAACAATGTATCCTACCTTATCTGTGTGACCTTGGTGTCCAGCCTGCTCAATATGCCACTAAAGGGTACTATGTTGAGAAGAACTGGAGATAAAGAGAGAGTAGTTATCCCAGCAGATTGGGAGCTCCCTACAAATTATGGAGCTGGAGAAATCGCAGTTTCAGGAATGAGTTGGGAGGCAAGGGCATACCATGAGCTACTTGTCAAGTTTCTACTACCCAAAACTAGGTCTTTAAGCAATTTCACCTACTTTGAGAAGTGTGTAAGAAGAAACTGAACTGGCCAATGTTGCTCATGCATCACCTGACCAAGGTTACTACCGTCTACCACATGGGATACTTCATCACCGCTCTTATGAAGGAGGTGTGACTGGACATTACCCCATTTTTGGATGGGCATGGGGAAATAATGGTCCCCTTGAAGAGAACTTTGGATATGCCTCATTTCAACAAGCTGAAGTACAAGCAAGTTCACACTAACTATACATAAGCTAAAGATTTAAAGCTGAAGAAGGCAAGGGTAGAACCATCAATAGTTCCTAAGGTTATCCTCAAGGAGGATGAGGATGAGTAGACTTTGAAGGTTGAAGCAAGGAGATAATTGAAGAAGTACCTATATTTGCTAAGTTGGATTAAGTTTCAACCACTACCTCAACCACCTCATCTCCAAAGGTAAAGACTGGCTCACAAAGTCCTAAAGCTAGCCTAGCAAAAGAAAGGGCAGGAGTCACGCTTGCCCAACCACAAGTTAGGCAAAGAAGAGCTTTAAAGTTGAAAACACACGCTCAAAGGGAATCTGAGGCGAGATAGCTTGTAGAAGAAGCAGAGGGCACTAAGGACAAGGAAGAAACCTTGACTTGGAGGAAGCAAAAACTGCACATATCGAAGGCTTCAGAGGAGCAAGCATCCTCTAAGAAAAAAAAGGAAGAGGACACAACTTGTGTTAGCTCTGCGGCTGTAGTACAAGAAGCCCTTAATCAAGCTAAGGATACTCAGTGCAAGCACTCTGCCACCAACCGTCCACTTCAAAAAAACATCCAGGTGGTGAGCAACGATGAGAATGTTGGAGGTACCCTACCCCCTCATCAGGGAGAGTTTGTTCTTCCTGAACCCAACATCTTCACACCCAATTTCACTCGGACTGAGGAACTTCCTACTCAGTTTGAAGAACCTCAAGCTGATTCATCCTTGGATCAAACAGTTAACCCAAATGTTCTCTTAAATCCTAGACCTATTTCTTCTGTAAATCTTAAAACCTCTTCTCCTGTAAATACCCCAGTTTCTACTCCTGTAGTTATTGAAATTCCTTCTTTATCTCTAAATCCCCCACCTTCAAACATTATAAATTCTCCTGTACATACCCAGGATTCTTTCTCTCCTCATACTTCCCCAACTAATACTCAAAATACCGCTTCTTCTCTTCCCCAAACACAAATAATTCCTTCTCCTGTAAAACATAAAACTATCCCTTCTTCTTCTTCTTCTTCAACTGTACAACACCTAAACCTACTATTTTTTCAAACCCAACCTCTACCCCTTTAATTCCTCTAATTAAGGAAGCTCTTAACACTGAGAACTCCGCTCAACATGGAGAAGCAAGTGGTCATGGTACTGAGGTAAATTTTACAGCTAGTGAAGTACCTCAACTCAGTAACAAGCCATTCCAAGAGGACATGGCTGATAAATCCCTCTTAGCTCAGATTAAGGAACTTGCAAGAAAGCAATTTCCTTCCTTAAAAATTGATGATGAGTTGGATGGAGCAATCAGCCTCGTACTACTATTTCAAGAATTGACAGACATGTCCGCTAAAGCTAAGGCCAAAATGCCAGAGTTCGAGGAACACTCAAGTATTCCCTCTGAATCTCTCTACTTTGAAGAGTTTGAGCAGATTCAAGGAAGTTTGTTTATGATTCACAACCATCTGGTAAAGGAAAGCGCCAAAAGCTTAGTGGACAAGATAGCTCTGATTCTTTCTAGGCTGACTGATTTTGTAGCTTAGCTCAGCGTAACTGTCTCCTCTATCCCTATGTTTACTGCCCTTGCTAATGTAGTGGTACGAAAGATGAAAGGTAGTATTGACGCTGATGCTAAGCAGCTAAGTAGTTTGAACACCACATTAGTGGCTCAAGCTACACAGTTTCATCGTTTGGGTGAGGAACAAACCAATATCATGCACAGCACCGACCACAAAAAAGAAGTTATCCATAAGGAGATGGAGACCACTAAGGATATTGGTCACACCATGGCGAAAGTGTTGGAGTCCATGTCCAGACTATTGGTGAACTAAAACAAGAAGTTGGATAGCGTGCTGATGAAGGTGGAAGAATCTAGCAAGAAAGCTAAGAAGCCCTCTCTGGACCTTGATGTGCTTGCTGAGAAGATGGAGTCTACCTGTAGGATTGTTAATAGTAACAACAATGAAAAATTATCTAAAGCGTAGAAGACTTTCATCGATACAATGGGCAAGCAGTTTCTAGAGCCAACTGAGTCTCTTGACCCAGATACTGGTCTCTTTGTACACAAAAGCTTAACCTACTGAAAGATAAAGTCAATGACATGCAGAACTCTATCAACCAAATGGTGACAGTAGGCATGTATGACTCGCGAGACATAGAGTATACGGCTAGAACTATGCACTCCATCAGTCCTATAATCATTGACATGGAGGTACAACTAAAGATTGCAATTTCTGCTTCAAACTTCCGTGGTTTGCTACAGTGTTTTCAACAGTTTACCTACCAATGATTTGATCAAATAGCCCATCTCACTCAATGTCATCATCTCTTTCTGAATGAGCTGAATGATCAAGAATATCTTTCTTATAATGGAAAGGAGCAGCTTGAATCCGAAATCTTACCTACCATCATTGGGAAGCAAGAGGATTTCCAAACTACCATAAACTCTTTTAACTTGTGCCTTGAACAAATTGTGAAGGTCCTTCACGTCAACCTTAGGGATCTCAAGCTCAACAAACCCATCATCAACAACAGCACCATTCTTCATCTACTCATCCAAGAGGAGGATCAATCTCTCAGCACCATAGATAACTGTAGACTAGGTTCTTAAAGCTTGTAATAGGATTTCATGTAATCTTAGTTCAGAACATCATTCGTGAACTGACTAAGTATATCTTTTATAATCAATAAAATTACAAGTTTCTACATCTATTAAAGTTAAGAGCTTCTTAACTAAGTATATGCTATTAAATACTTGTATGTTGCTGTTGTATTGTTGAATATCTATTACAAGACGGCTGGTAAATCAAGATAGTAATTAAACATGCAAACATTATAAGGAAAAATTTCAAAACTTAAAATTAACCTAAGGATCTCCTAAGCATGCCATGATTGATATAATCTAGGTTAAAACATTCCATAGATGCTTTTAGGTTTATAAAGCTTATAAAAGAAACCTAGCATCTAAGTTTAGAGCATTACTAGTTGGTGTGTGTTTTCTCTCTTTTGGTGATGGTGTTCCCTTAGAGAAATTCGGCAGAACTTTGTAAGCACGAGCTTCCAAACTAGGAGAGCCTCTATGATTGATCCACATGAATCTTCACAAACCAAAACCTCATTGAGGAAGAACCCGTTAGCAAACAACAGTTGCTAGATCGCTCGAAGACCAACCCAAAAATAAACCGAGAAGACTCACTTTAGAAAGCCTCTAAAAGAATTCTTCAATTGTTTGGAGAAACTTGTGGAGGATCTCGCATAATGAACGAAAAGAGACATGTGGAACTCAGAGAGAAAAACTAAGCTGATGAGAATTGTATGTGTAGAATAAAGAGGAACTGAAGGCCTATATATAGGGCTAAGGGGGAGTGTTAGACTCCCCATCAATTACTAGGTGGGATGGAAATATTCCCATTCCACGCAAATCAGGTTAGCTGCGCAGATCATGGTGACCTGCGGGCTAACCTACGCGCTAGCGGACCGCGAGCTTTTCAGGTCACGGGGTGGCTGCGCAGGCCCCACTTCGAATAAGCCATGTTCGTTTGGGCCCACTCGTAATGGAATAAATTCCCTTGCTCCTCTCTGTATAATTTTTCCATATTTCCTCTTTATTTTCTTTAATTATTAATTTGGTCCAACCAATTAATAATTCTTGTAACGAATTCGACAACTTATATTTTTGACATAGACCTAGTCTATAGGTTTTTTACTTATTCCGATAAAGATATAAAGTGTGTGACCTCATAAAATCCCAAAGTATTGAGCCACTAGAGGTTAACCTAAACTCGGGAACCTTTAAGCTTAGTGTTCTAGACAGATATAGAACCTGATAGCTTTAGAGGTCTAGCAAAGACATATGATCCCTGATACTTGGAAAGTCACATGCTTATGACTTGATCTGGTTCTGCAGTAGTAACCAATACAATACACTCCTTCCATTAGGTTAAGTACCATCCAGTTTTTTGAGCTCAGATTAAATGTTAGCTCATATAATAGGCGTAGCTATCCTAAAATTAGACTTGTTCACGAATAACACAACTCGGCCATTATGTATCAAGATTGACTAGAAACTCGCTCTATCAATCTTATACTCTGATTAGAGGTTTATGAGTGTGTCACTTCAACAAGGGGCTTTAAGGTACATCTCCTATAATATCACTATATCAGGAGTGATGGATCCCATCTTGACTACTTGGTTTGCCAACATGTGATCATCACTATACCCATAATCACCCGTGTCATCCTAATCGCCATGGCATGAATAAGTATGACCCAAAGTATAGCAAAACCTACACAAAGTAACCACTATCTCAGGTCTGAGGATACTTGTACTGCTACTACAATAAGGCATGACATGAACACATGGATATAGTTGTTTCTGAGTGTCTGTCTTATAGTGGTCTCTAATGTATTACCCAAATACATTCATGTGTTAACTCAAGGTACCACCTTCAGCTTGTGAGATCGGCTTCTTGGATCTAATCCAAGGAATAAGCCTACACATTCTAGTTTGTCCATTCCATTGATGTCCAGTCTCAATGAAACTATGACTAAGGATATTTAGACTATTTATGGTAACACATATATGCATTTCTCACACTACATAGCTCTCACTATGTCCACGCACTTTTATACTATGAAGTAGTCACGAACTTTGTCTTATCAATGAGCAGATACATATTTAATACTATACATATATGATACCAGAGAGATACATAAATAAACAAAAAAACATTGATAAGTTACAAAGATGCCTTAATTATTATTAATAATAATTCGAAATCGTTTGTACATTATAACTAATAAAGATATATCGCCCTAATAGCCTCTAGGGCATACATCATGTCTAACAAGGACTACATATTCTAAGACCAACTCAAAATAAAAGCTGAAGTAAGACAAAGTCCCAAAATGAAGAAAAATCCTCTAAGCATGGGGGAGCTAAGCTGCTTGTAGAAGACCCACTCACTATGGGGGAGCTCAAGCTAACTAAGGAAAGCCACATAGCATGGGGGAGTCTTACATCACTTATCAAGTATCTCGATATATTTAAATTACTTATTCAATTAATCTCTTCTGCAACCTAGTTTGTTATTTTTCCAAAAAGGGGGAGATTGTTGAACCCAAGTTAATAGTACTTCACAAAACTAAAACGTTTTGGAAATAACAAACTATTTAGAATAGTGAAATTAATTGAGTATTAAGTATACTCTTAAATAATGAAGTTTACTTGAGTTTGTTTAAGGAAAAACAACTTAGTAAACTGAGTAATTAATTAAGTTATGGCTTAGAGTAAAAAAAAGCTGAGTACCACATAGCTTATAAAGATATCCACTTAGTTGTGCTGATTTAGCTTTTTAGGAATAAAAAGCTATACTCCTTAGACACTTAGAGAATATTTGACACTTGAGCTAATAACGCTTTCTGTGAGAAATAGAATATACCTTTGATGATTTTCAGGTTAAAAAGCTTTGAAATTAAAGAAGATATTCATGTGGTCTTCACAAATAAAAAGGTTTCAGTACGAAATGTTGGAAATTCCTCACTAAAGTCTAAGATAAAAGGAATCCTCTGTCATGCGCTGTTTCTCAATGTCTCCGCGCACTTCTGCAAACGTCAGAAAGTCAACTAATGATAGAATGCCACGTTTCGTCTCACGCACCTCTCTATTAAAACGGATTACTTGAAGACAAACAAGTTTTTGACAATGGAATTATATCACGTTTCAACGTTCAAAATCACTATCTCTAAAATGTCTTGGAATCTGTTTCCAACTGAAGAGAAGAGAAATTAAAGAGCTGTCAGGACGAGAAGTTTACAACGGCTAATTCTAAGAGCTTCAACTATAAATAAAAGATTGAAGAAGACGTTCAAACTTGGTGAATCACCTCGAATTTCTTAAAGAGCTGAAACTCTGTTCATTTACTCCCAGCTGCAAGAAATTCTAAATCAAGAAATCAACAAACATTCATTGTTCAAATCAGTTTGTAATAGAGAGAGAAATATCACTTAAAGATTTAACATTGTAAAGGAATCAACAAGTTATAAGTTGAATTCCTCTATTCGCAAATCTCTTTTAGAAATATGAGTGATGGTTTGGGAAGGTGTGAGCATGGGATTTTTACTCCCGACTCGCGAGTTCAATGATGAAGCTATAATTTTTCCCTTGTTAGCTTTTCACATTTTGCAGGGTCCCGAAATCATCCGGAAATCATCTGTCTTGTTTCTTTGGGCCTCATCACCCTTTTAAAAGCCTAAACTAAGAAAAGCCCGTTGGGCTAATCCATATCGTTAACGATATGGATAGATATCGTTAACGATATCAAAGGATATCGTTAACGATATCATTCCTTATCGTTAATGATATCGAGTTTGCAGACAGTCAGAAAAGGCAAGCCTTGCATTTTTCAATGAAAAATACCCAACTTCCACCCATAAATTCAGACTTTTCCGCCAACCCTTGATGACCATGAATGGAGGGAAGAAAATGGGAAAGATGATAAAATTGGTGGGTGAACCACTTGGACTTTTGGATTGAAGGGAGTCCACAAAAAGAAAAAAAGTTTCAGCAAACCAAAGGGAGGAGAGGATTCAGAAAAAGGAGGGGGGCTGAATTCCAGAGAAAAGAGAGCTCTCAATCCCTCATAATTCCAACAACAAATCCCCACACAAAACTCTCACTTTTCTCAACCAAAAAATCGCACAAAAACACAAACTTTCCTACTAAAACTTCAAAAGGATTGGTTTTAGTGTCATTTTAGTCTTCAAAACTCAGGAAAAGAAGGACTACTACCTCCCTTTTTCCCTCATTTCAAACAAAATCCTGGAAGTATCAGCCTTCCCACCAAAGGAGACTTCTACCTCTCCATTTCCGCCAAAAACCGGTAAAACCGAACCAAAGAAACAAGGAGGATTTTCCGGGTGTTTTCATGGACCAAACAAACCAGTAATTATCGTTTTCTGCACACCTTTCTGTTTTTCACGATTTTCAGTATAATATTAAATATTTTTTGCTATTTTATTTAAATTAAAATATTATACACATCTTGAGCTTTCTGGAATGATAAAGATCATCAAAATCCGTTAAGTATAGCAAAATTTATGGTCATTTGAAGTTTAGAGTATGTCTTTTGCTGTGTTCTGCTGTGTTTGCATGGTAACTGCAGGTCTGGAGAGTCGATATCGTTAACGACATCAAGGGATGTCATTCAAAAATATAACATGATGCCGTTAAAGATATCAAGCTGGCAAAATGCAATTTTGCTTCGTTTCGCTTCGTTTCGAGCTGTTTAAGCCCAGAATGACCATTGAGACCATCCTGAGTTTGGAAATGCATCATTGGGGGTAACAAACCTCTAATTTGTGATTATTTTAGATTTATATATGATTTATTAATGTTTTAATATGTTAATTAAAGTTCCGAGTAGCAACGGAAATGCTTCGGGCCATTTATATCGATATCGCCCGTCACAAGGAAGTCGATAATGATATGAATGACGTCGTCACCATTGTTAACCCAAACGATGACTATATTATGCATGTTTCGCCTAGATTTGAATTTCTAAATATTGTTTAAGGTCACCCCCATGAAGGGAATAAAACGTATTCCTAGATAACAATCCTCACCATTTTGCCATGCGATCATTTTCACTAATAAAATCGACCAACATACTTGTATAAAAATGAACCATTTTTATTACAAAATAACAATTTCAAACTATCGATGTTTTAATTAGGCCACACGGGCCTCGCTGAAATCAAAATCGAACATACATGGTACACT
>CATIWQ010388814.1:0-11424 GCA_949673415.1 Euphorbia schlechtendalii
AAAGGAGAAAATCCCAAATAGGAACAATATAGTATATATGATAAAAGTCAATTTTATTCAACAAAATCATCAAATTTACATCAAGAGATGTAATCCTGCAAGTAATATAACAATCATAATTCCTGTTCAAACCTAATCAATAATGTTAGAGAACTAACTACACCAAAGAATTCCAAAAATAAGCTTCATTCTCGAGATGCAACACAAAATTACTACAGCTACTTGCAGCAATCCAAAGTTTCAGCCTAAATCACATGAAACAGGCATATGGCAATCAAGTATATCACTGACACGGTGTTCTTACTAGTGCGAGAGAAGTCAATTTCAAACTTGGTCATGTTTGGATGCAAAAGGCCCCATTTTCGAGCTCCCTCTGTATCTTCCTTATTAATCAACTCAAGTTCTAACCTACAGTCACATATTATCAAGAACCTGAACAAAGAACCACATGTTCATTTTTATCCCCAAATCATAGTATCTGAATAAATGCTGCTGCACATTCACATTCATATTCTTAAGGAATTGCATAATATAATGATACAGAAAGCAGAACCTCTAATCCAAGTAAACAGAAAAAGTTTCAACTAATTAGCCATAACAAAAGTAAATGATAACTCATTTATCTCAGAAGAAAATTGATTACAGCCTAATTTGAAATAAATAACCCTATAGAACCATCATCTAGAGGATATAATCGAAGGAGGAAAAGGAACCTGTAATAGCTGTTACAGTAGCAAGTGTTGCCGAAATTCTCAAGGCCAAAGTATCGCTCTCCTTCAAGGAACTGGTCGCCGAGAGCTTTCTTGAGTTTAGAGCCGGCAGCACCCATTAGTGCATCGATTGATTGGACTCAGATCTCTATCTATCTACCAATAATATATAATCTCCTTTGATCGATTTAACTAAAAAATTCAACATTTGCAATCAAGGAAGCTTCTCCCTCTGTATCAATCTAAATCGAGTTACAGGATTAGAAGATTAGAATGGTGAGGTGTTTGATTAAGGATTTTTTTGCAGAGAAGGAAATGAGGGTTTGGGTTTGCTTCGTGACTGATACACCAAAACTTTATAAATAATGAGCAATACGAACGGTTCTTACAAAAGAACCGTCCGAAATACTCCTTTAGTAACCCTAATACACCTAAGTGTTCCAGATGGTTGTTACAAAACAACCGTCCAGAATACTCCACTTAGTATTGCGGACGATTGTTACGTAACAATCGTCCATAATACAACAAAAGACAGAAGGCATTTCGGACGGTTGGTAAACAACAACTGTCCGCAATACCTTGATTTGTTATTACGGACGATTGTTACGTAACAACCATCCGCAATAACCCTATGTCAACTTCATTCACACTTTCACCAACGGTTTCTTCTATAAGCCTCGCAAATAGTGCAACCCTATAAACCCCTTTTGCACTAGTGTTTGCTTTTCACCAGAAGAAAAGCCTCTAGTGAATTAAATCTTGGACAAGAGATTCCAAGGACTGGATTAGGCAGAGGCTGAACCAGGATAAAAACCTTCGTTTGCACTTTCCTTTACTGTGTTTTACTTAGTGCTTTTCATTATTATTGTTTAAATTAAAAAGGATTTAAAAAGGGGATTCTGAGTATAATATTGTTACTCAGAATATATTTCAGAAGTCACATTCAACAATCTACTGAAAGTATAGTGAAACTCGAAAAAGAGTAATTCACCCCCCCTTTGACCTATTTTAACACCCTACTGGGTCCTACAATTACATTGATATATAGCGCATAGACAGGTCAACAATCAACCGCTTCCACATCTTTTGAGATCTTGGAAGTTTTAATCTATCATTCATTAACTTATCACAAATATAAGATAAGCTTGCTAGTGAACCAACAGAATTGTGTTGAATGTTAATTGGCCAAATCTTCCTTTTAAATTATTAATTTCATATAGAACTAGTTTGATCCAGCAACCAATCTCTCCTAGATCGAACTTAACCATAATCTCTTGGTGATTAATCAAATCTCTCTTACTAGTCCTTGTTGGTATTTTAGTGTAATTGGATCAACTAGTTGACCATGCAATCATAATATTTCATCGAACAAGTCAGGAGAGTGCGGAGTCACGCTTGTTCCATATCTATTACAATATTATGCTTACAAAGGTCTGGGAATGACTTTTTGTAACACTTCTATTTAGAACCGTTGCGACTACTTAAATGGACATGACTTTTCGCAATGCTTTTCTTTGAACTGTTGCAATTGCTCGTTTCATGCTTATAAATACCTGACATTGGAAACAATTTCAAATGTAGTTTTGATTACGTTTTCTGAAACCTGGTTCATTCTATTTCACAATAAAAATTCAGTCTAAGTTCTTGAGTTTTACTTTAATTTTATCCGATTGAAAAATTTGGGAGAACCACCAAATTAGTTTCAATCTGAAAGTGCTATCATGACTTCAGAGATTATCCAAGTTATTTTCAGCCATCCCCAACAAAGATTGAAACTAATTTTTTCTGAAAATGATGACGAATACAGAATCTGTTGAAGAAATCGTGGAAATCAATTGATATTCGAAATACTTTCGACATTGGACACCAAAAAGGTACGAATTCGATCCGTTCTGTGTTTTGTATGGATATTTAGTTTCTACATTATTTTGAAATTTCTGGAAATTTGTTTCCAGAATTCGATTTCGTGTTCTTCGTGAATCATGCGAAAAAAGTTTGAAAATGGAAAAAAATCGGGTTTTTTGGAGTGTTTTAACGACATAGTGTTTTGGGCATGATTTTATGGAAAATATGTTATTCCAGTGTTTATATAGCTTGAATTATTGATTGGGTTCGGTTTTGGCCCGATTTTACGTGCTTTCGCTAAAAAAAGTTTTGATTTTCGCATTGTTTTGTGTAAACGTAAAATTTCCGTTCATTTTTTTCGTAAAACAGACCACGCCAACGAACTCGAAACGTGAAAAAAAGTGCATATGCCGAAGTCCGGTCACCGGAATCCTCCGCTAAGGTGGCGCGTGGCACGCACGTGCCTGCTACCTTCCTTGTGATGCACTGGCACGTGCAATACAGGCGCCGACAGCGGTTCACTGACCGACGCGTGGAATTCACATGCCGGGAGGGGACGTTTACTGTTGGCGCGTGTACTTCACGCGCCGGTGACCATTACTTTCCCCGGTGACTGCATCGGCTTGACTGTTGGACACGTGTCGGGCTGCAATTGGTTCTTTGATTTCGATTCTTTATTTTACATACTACCGTGAGCTCGTTTTAGGGGTTTTCTGGATGTGCCACATGGCACATATCTGACGGCTCAGATTTGTTTACTTGATTTTTTATGCTAAATGATGTCGTTTTCTCCGAAATTGTTCCAAACCCTCAATTTTCATATTTTTTAGATTTAATGGTGATTTTTTCAAAATTTTTTGATGTTCAGAAAATTTTTTTTAATATATTTTATGTTAATAAATGCTTAAAAATTATAAACAAATTAGTTTCCGAATTTTTAAAATATTTTCTATTGGTTGGAAAGGAATTTTGAACCCATTGGAAAATAATTGAAAATTTTTCTTATGTTGATTAATTTTGATAATTATTTTCTTTATATATTTGTATTAATTACATATATCTATTAAATGAAATTGTACCATCTATATCCAAATTAATTATTATATAATTGTTGAATTTTATTATACATATGAGGTATAATGTCATTGAATATATTTTAATAATATATTTAAGTATTTTAATTATTTATGTGATGATTATCTTAATTATATATGTGTTATATGTGATATATATGTTAGAAATCATATTTACAATATTTTTATTTGTGAATTAATTTGAAATACCTTGTAATTCATCAAATTGATGTAAGCTCTGCAATCTCGAATGGTGAATGAGGAGATTTATATATAACAACCAGAATGGTTTGTTATGTCAAAATGTGAAAATAAGATATGCAAGCTAAGAAATTTGCTATATGAACTAAAACAAACACCAAAGCTTGATATCAAAAGTTTGATGATGTGATTTTATCTAGTGATTTTGTTATCAACCAAGTGGATAAATGATATATAGTAAATTTGATACTTTTGATAAAGGAGTTATGAGTTACTTATGTGCGGAATGCATGTTGATTTTTGTATTAACCAAAGTCAGGTTGATAAAACAAAGAAATTTTTTGGTTTGTCATCTGGTTTTGAGATAAAGGATTTGGTGAGGCCGAAGTGATTCTTGGTATAAGAATTAGATAGAAGAACAATGTTATTTCAATTTCTCGATCTCATTATATTGAGAAGATTTTGAATAATGTTAACTTCAATGATTGTTCTCAAGTTAGCACTTCAATGGATTCCTTCGATTTTTTGAAGGTTATTTTGATACAAGTTATATTTCTTATGAAGATGATAATTCTCCCACAAGTTGACGAGTATTTCTTCTTGAGGAGGTGCTATATCTTGGGTGTTTGAGAAACAAACTTGCATGAATGATTCAACAATGGAATCTAAATTCGTAAAAACTAAGCGTAATTTAGCCAATCATTTAATCAAGGATTAAGAAGAGATCTTGTGCATAAGTCGGCTTTGGGGATGTGGTTAAAGTCCATCTAAAATCTCTCATGTTGAGATACCCAATTCCCACCTAATATGATGTTAGGTGTTGAATTCAATGAGGAAAGCTTAACATCTAGAGATTGGAACACACTGATTAAAACATCCCAATGTGTGTGTTAAGACCTGCAAGCAAAGGAGGTTGAAGTTGAACTTCTTAATAGCCTTTTTGAAAAATTGCATATATAGGTAGGTGCAACAGTAAAAATGCTACCTATATGAGCATGAAGTTTAGCGGCTTCAAGAAGCTTGGACTTGGCTTTGATATGCTTATCAAGGATAAGGACACAAGGCTAGTAAAAAATAGTGTCAAGTAAGAACATGTTAGAATGTTGACTTATGTGTATATTATCTTCATGTATTCAATATAGATGACAAAGGTTCAATCCATAGTGACATCTTTAGTTATTCGAATATTTGCAATATGTAATATACTAAGATGAAATGCAATCGTCACGATATTTCATTTATGTATAAGTTTGCTTTTTGTTGTGATTTTGTTTAGTTAATCATGGATTACACTCAAATGGGGGATGATTGTTGGTATTTTAGTGTAATTGGATCAACTAGTTAACCAATACGATCATAATATTTCATTGAACAAGTCATGAGAGTGCGGAATGCACGCTTGTTCGAGTTCTATTAAGATGCTAAGCTTACGAAGGTCCGGGAATGACTTTTTTCGATGCTTCTGTTTAGAACCGTTGCGGCTGCTCGAATGGACATGACTTTTCGCTATGCTTTTCTTTGAACGGTTGTGACTACTCGTCTCATGCTTGTAAATACCTAACATTGGCAACGATTTCAAATGTCATTTTGATTACGTTTTGTGAAATGTGGTTCATTCTATTTCACAACAAAAATTCATTCTAAGTTCTTGAGTTTTACTTTGATTTTATCCGATTGAAAAATTTGGGAGAACCACCAAATTAATTTCAATCTAAAAGTGTTATCACGACTTCAGAAATTATCCAAGTTATTTTCAGCGATCTCCAACAGTCCTTACTTTGCAAAATAACTCAATAGCATTGAGGACAAGATCTAATAATACTATAATGGATTGAGTCTCACATTGTAAGAGTTTTCTTGTAATGGTGATATGAGAAGAGAAGTAGTCCAAGCAAATCGATGAGTAAGTCCGAATTGCAAGATCTTAAACGTTTTTATAGGATAATTAATTCTAATAGTAGAAATATTTTAATGTATACATATAGACACACACCATTTTATATGTTATTGACGTGTTGAAAATGCTGAAGAAAATAATTGTTGCAGTGATATTGATTATTTGTGCAACTAAATTTGTAGAACCTAGCAATAGGAAAATGCTTGAGATAAAAATTTGCAGAGATTGTAGAGAAAATTGCATGATAGACTGCTTAAAGACACGCTTCGGTAGGGGAGCATGCGTTACTTTCTGTGAAGAGAAATGCTTGGTTGAAGTAATATTTTTCTCCTCTTCGTCATTAGATCTTTTCAAATATTATCATTGAATACTAATTTATTGTAAAATCTTTGCAGTCGCACTGTAATACATCGACTCCACGGTCCACTTATAAGCTTTGAAGATTTATTTAAAAATTATGATTATGTACAGTATTTTTTTCTCTCAAATTGAACCGAACTTTTAATCATGTAAATGATTTTATTACGCGATGGGTGTCGAATATTCTATCAAAAATAAATTTCTAATAAATTGATTGGATTAGCAGTTTCCGGGTAAATATGGTCGAATCCCCAAAGACTAATCAATTTAATTCAAATTAATGACAGACAAATCTAAAACTAAAATAAATAGAACAAAAAGGGATTGAATAGTTTGATTTATTAAAATAAATTACTTAAAAAGTAAAAGAAATAAACCGTTAATGAAAATTTTCTCCATTAAAGATTTTGCAGCTTAATTGCAATTGATCACTTAACGCTTGAAAATCAATTTATTGACCTTAACTATGAAATAGCACGGTTAACTTTTTTTCTAATAATCGGAATGATTTTAGATGGCCTCTACCAAAGCAACATTAGGAGCTCCCTGCCCAGCACATCACCATACATCAGATGGAACAGGATTTAACAGGATAAAATGTTATCCGCATTGCCTTTTTTCTTCAACGCACAATTTGTTTATAATAATAGACTATTCCTTGTATAATTAATGGCTGCGTAGCTAGGGGAAAATGGAAACAGTTGGTGAAGACACATACAAATTTTAATTTCACGCGAGCTATTGAGCAGGTTAAGCAAAGATGTTTATGTTGGAAATATAACACTCAAAAGAATAATTCTGATTAAACTCGGAGAAAATATTACAAGAACACTCACTCAAATATAACACTACAATTCACTCTTATTTTTCTTCTTTTCTTTTTCTTAAGAAATTCTTACTTCTACTTGATGATAAACAACTAAACATCTCACCTATTTATAGGTGAATGATACAACTCCCAACTAATACATTTACTAACCACAATATACAACTAACCACAACTCCCAACTCCCAACTTAAACAATAAATAGCCAACTTATTTGATTAAATTCAATGACCTCCAAATTGGTTGTTGGTAATAGCCTCCAAATTAGTTTGGATTTTTCTTAATTAAATCAAGTTTATAATCCAACACCCCCCCTTAAACTTGATCTAGTCATTCCAAGTAGACTTCTCAATCTCATGAAGCTTTCGACCGTCAATGGCCTGGTAAATATATCCGTAATCTGATCTTGTGTCTTAACGTATTCAATTTGTACTTCTTTTATCGTAACACACTCTCGTATAAAATGATAGCTGATATCTATGTGTTTGCTTCAATCATGAAATACAAGGTTCTTCGCTAAGGCAATGGCTGACTTGTTGTCGACATAGACCTTAGTCGGTTCTTCTTGTATTAAACCAATCTCCTTCAATAAATTTCTAAGCCAAATTGCATGACAAACACACGAGCGAGGTTGCTGCAACATATTCTATTTCACAAGCAGATAATGTGACAATTGGCTGCTTCTTCGACATCCATGTGAAAGCAGTATCATCAATGAAGAACACAAATCCACTAGTGCTTCTTCGATTATCTTTCACATATCGTAGAATTCTCTTGGCAGTTTTGAAGTGGGTGGTAATAGGTAATTCCATGTAGCGATTTACTAATCCAACAGCATGAAGAATGTCAAGCCTCGTGCAGGTGAGATAGCGTATACTTCCTACTAGACTTTTGAACAATGTTGGATCCACACTTTCACCTTCTTCATGCTTAGAAAGTTTGACCCCTTACTCCATCGGCATGTTGATCGGCTTACAATTTTCCATCTTGAACTTTTTGAGGATTTCCCTTGCGTAGCTCTCTTGTGAGATGAAGATTCTAATATTTTCTTGCTTGACTTCGATTCCGAGATAATATGCCATATATCCCATGTCCATCATTTCAAATTCCCTTGTCATCATTTCCATGAATTCCTTAAACATGCTTGGGTTACTTCCAGTAAAGATCAAATCATCCACATAGAGGCACACTATCAAAAGTCTCCATCTTTGACCTTTGTTTACAAAGCATGTTCGTAGAACATTTGTTCAAATCATTGTCTTGGAAGTACTTGTCAATTCTGCTATTCCATGCCCTTGGTGCTTGTTTCAAACCATAAAGAGCCTTCTTTAACTTTAACACCTAGTCATCATAGCCTTTGGCTTCATAACCTAGGGGTTGTTGTATGTAGACATCTTCTTCAAGTACTCCATTTAGGAAAGTAGATTTTACATCCATTTGATAAATCTTCCATTTGTTTTGAGTAGCCAAAGAAATGATGAGCCTAACAGTTTCCAATCGAGCAACTGGAGCCAATACCTCATCGTAGTCAATTCCAACCTTTTGACTGTATCCTTTTGCAACGAGACTCACCTTGCATCTTTCGATCTCTCCTTTAACATTTCTCTTTATCTTATACACCCATTTGGCACCTATTTCCTTGTGTCCTTTAGGAAGTGAAGTGAGTTCCCATGTGTCATTCTTCTCAATTGCTTTGATTTCTTCATCCATCGCATCTCTCCACCTTTTCTCTTGAGCAGGTTCTTGGAATGTCATTGGTTTACAATCAGCAAATAGACAAAATAGTTTCAAATTATCTAGTTGTTCAATTACTTTATAGAGATCTTTAAAGCTTCTCGAACGAGGAAAATCTCTTTCTTCAATCCCCATCTGAAGATGAGGAAGATGATGAAGATGATCCACTTCCATTAGTAGGAGGGTTTAGCGAAGAGTTGTGATATCTTGTTGAAGTTCTCTTGGTATCCCAGTTGGTGTCTGCTCATCTACTTCTAGTTCAAAAAAGAAATTCGCCTTTATGAGAGTCGAAGTTCCATTCTCCTTCTTCATCAAATATTATATCTCTACTTAACACAACCTTCTTTTCATCTGAATTGTATAGCATGTATCCTTTTGAGATGAGTTATAGCCAATGAAGATGAAACTTTTACTTTTGTTATCCAGCTTAGTTCGATTCTCATCTGGTACGTGAACATAAGTTATGCTTCCTGTTGATAAGTGTATAATTACACTTATTCTCATTATAATTTTATAATATAAACACTATACTTTAGTCATTTTTATACTTCATATAAAAGATTTCACGTGGTATGTAGTTGTTTTTTATGCAAATGCAGATACTAGGTAAATCTTGGGAGTAAAATGAATTAAGTGGAATTCTATGAAAAAATAGTGAAAAAGGTGCAAAATGATGCATGGAACTTGAAGATTTGGCTTAGAATCGAAGCTGTCAAAGATCGGTGAAGTTACAAGCAGATTTTTGAAGAAAACTCAATTCACGGTCCCGACAATACCTCGCGATCGCGACCTGTTCACTTCAGAAATAGAAATCTACCAATCAAAGTTTCACGGTCACGAATCACATATCGTAGTCGCCACATGGACGGTTTTCTGGTATTATCTTCTTAACTACCAACCGCCAGATAAGCATGATCAACTACCATCAACTGCCATCAACTACCAACGAAAAGACACTTATAAAGAGTCAACCAATCATGAAAAGGTGCCTATCCATTGTGGATTGAATCAAAGCCACTTAACCAATCACATTGAAGAGATACAATCTTTCACCAATGGATGTGACTCTTCGTTTGGATAGACGCAACCCTTCAAACTCTATAAATAGGGCTCTAATGCCAACCAATTTTGTATGCCTTCAATGCAATAAAGGAAGTGTAGAGAAAAAAGGGTTACATATAGTGTGTGTATAGTTAGATTCGTTACGTGCTTAAGTGTTAGCGAGAAAATGTTTAAGTGATTCGAATCCTTGTTTCGATCACTAGATTTCTCTACATTCTCGAGCGATTGTTGTATAAGTGTACTTGTAAATCACTTATCAATAAAAGTTTTCATTCTTCAATATTCGTTTATTTGATATTCGCAAAGAATAGTATCCTAGCGGAGGTTCTGAACCAGCCGAGACCGAATTCAAAGCAGATGCAAGAATTGCGGGAATTGACGACTCCCATTAAAGAGTGGATATGGTTTGATCAACTTTAGCTTTCACTTGCATACCTTACAACTTTGCTTTCCTTTCTACTTATACTTTCTATTTCAAAGTTTATAATATGTCTATGTGTCATAATGCGTATTTCGTGCTAAGTCTTTTATGTTAATCAAGTTATATGCGTTGGCGTTAATTTTAGTAGTAGTTTCAGGTTAACAATATCATGTATAATCACTGGATCTATGACATAACGCTGTTTAGTAAGCCAACATTTTTGGAATAGTAACTTGCTAAATGTGGCTATGTGAGAGCGACCCGTACTAAGCATAGTATTGATGTTGTCCAGGTTTATATAACAGTCTTATCTCATTTGCGCTAGGTTTAGAAAAGTTATTTCATATGTTTCTCTGCGGTGAATTATTGAACATCTGAGTGTGTTGAACCGGTTTTTTAGATTAGTCTAGTGTGTCGTAACATCTTTGTTGATATTGCATATTTTCTCTGCTATACTTGTTCGTAGTGAAAAATCTATTAATTTAGAGTTTCTAATTTATCACATCTATATTTACTCAACTTTTCATTCTAATCTTCCTATCCATAAAAATCTCTAATCTATTTTTATTTTATTTTACATTGTTTCTTCCCTAGTTTATCTTTAGACCTGGTTCCTTCCCTGTGGGTTCGATATCTTTTAAAACTACATCGCAACTGTATACTTGAAGTTATCATCATTTTTCTATGTGATAAGAGGTATTGACAACACTTACATTTATTTGTGAACAAGTGTTTAGCATAGTTATTAGCTAATAGTTCACGAGAGTTTGGAACCATTATTGATTAAACTTATCAGTAGAAAAGTGGCGAACAAGTTTTTGTCACCGTTACCTGGGAAGGCAAATGCGTTCTGAAGATATTGTTGGGAAGCCGAGTAAGTTCTAAAGTTTTATTGCCGGAAATAAGTTACATTTTTAGTTTTAGTTTTAGGTTTCTTTATTTTATTTTATTTTTATATATGTTTGTTGTTTTATTTTATCTAGAGTCAAAATGTTTGCTAACATGCATTGGGATAAGTTTTGTGGAGATTACATGATCGATAACTTAATTGATGCATGTGTAGATGAAATATGTCATGTTACGTCTTTTGAAGAATCAACATCTAAATCCCTTGGAAATTTAGAATATTCCTCTAAAATCGAAAAATTAGTTAGAGAAGATGATCCTATACCACCTTCTATAAATAAACCACCCTTAGCAGAATTGAAGCAATTACCTATTCATTTAAAATATGCATTTCTAGGAAGCAACAATACCCTACCTATTATCATTTCTAGTAAGTTATCTAGTCTGCA
>CATIWQ010388866.1:0-30891 GCA_949673415.1 Euphorbia schlechtendalii
GGAGCAGAAACCGCAACCATTCATTGACTGAAAAAAGAAAAGAAAGCATAGCACGAAAAATGGGTGCAAAGTAAAAAGTACTTTAAAAACATATGCTTAAAAGAAAAAAAATGAGAGAGTGGTATGGAGCATAAAATGAAACCACTTAAAAAAGGGGAGAGTGGTATGGAGAATAAAATGCAACCACTGAGAGTGTTTTGGCATCCTAGGTTACCTAAAAATGCCTTGAGAGAAATTAATCAAAGAGTGCTTTCTATGTCCTTTATACTTTATACTATGCTTAAGAGAAGGTAATATTCGAGTATGCATATAACTCTTATATGAAGATGCGATTCGGTTGACTCTCCATTAAGAGCAAAGGAATGCAACTAAACTATATAAATTGCACATTACTAATTTGTGGGAAATTTCGAACTTCTACTTGAAATCTTTTACAACGTGAAATGTGGTCCTCACTGCAATAGTCTTTCTCCAAGGTACGAACTTGTTTACCAATTTATACACTTCTATTGAATTTACCTTAAGGACAAGGCAAAAGTTAAGTGTGGGGGTATGATAAGTGTATAATTACACTTATTTTCATATTAATTTTACACACTAAACACTATAGTTTAAGTCATTTTTATACTACATATAAAATATTTCACATGGTATGTAGTTGTTTTTTATGCAAATGCAGATACTAGGTAAATCTTGGGAGTAAAATGATCTAAAGTGGAATTTTATGAAAAAAAGAGTGAAAAAGGTGCAAAAAGATGCCTGGAACTTAAAGATTTGGCTTAGGATCGAAGATGTCAAAGATCGGTGAAGTTACAAGGAGAATTTATAAGAAAAATGCAATTCATGTTCGCGACAAACCATTCACGGTCGTGACTTATTCTTCTTCAAAACATAAATCTGCCAATCAAAGATTCATAGTCGCGACTTGTATATCGCAGTCACGACTTGGACGGTTTTCTGGTTTAATCTTCTTAACTACCAATAGCCAGATAAGGATGATCTACCGCCATCAACTACCAACGAATAGACACTTATCAGAAATCAACCAATCATGAAAAGGTGCCTATCCATTATGGATTAGATTGAAGCTTCTCAACCAATCACAATGAAGTGATGCAATCATTCACCAATGGCCACAACTCTTCATATGGATAGACGCAACCCTTCGAACTCTATAAATAGGGCTTCAAGACCTCACAATTTCATGTGGTAGCAGCAAGTGGTGCATTAGAGTGCATGAGTGAGATAGAGTGTGTGTATAGATAGAGAATTTGCTACATTCATAATTGTTAGCAAGAAAATGTTTAAGGGATTCGAATCCTTGTTTCGATCACTAGATTTCTCTATATTCTCGAGCTATTGTTGTATAAGTGTACTTGCAAATCACTTATCAATAAAAGTTTTCATTCTTCAATATTCGTTTGTTCAATATTCGCAAAGAATAGCATCCTAGAGGAGGTTTTGTACGGGTCAAGATCGAATTCAAAGCAGACATTGGAATTGCGGGAATTGACTACTCCCGTTAAAGAGTGGAAACGGTTTGATCAAATTTAGCTTTCACTTGCATACCTTACAACTTTGCTTTGCTTTTTACTTATACTTTCTATTTCGAAGTTTATGATATGTCTATGTGTCATAATGCGTATTTCGAGTTAAGTCTTTTATATTAATCAAGTTATATGCATTGGAGTTAATTTTAAGAGTAGAATAGCGGTTAACAATATCGTGTATAATCACTGGATTTGTGATATAACATTGTTTAGTGAGCTAAAATTTTTGGAATTGTAACTTGCTAAATGTGGCTATGTGAGAGTGACCCGTACTAAGCATAGTATTGACGTTGTCCAGGTTTATATAATTGTCTTAATTCGTTTGCGCTAGGTTTAGAAAAGTTATTTCATGTGTTTTCTGCGGTGAATAATTGAACATCTGGGTATTTTGAATCGAGTTTGTTAGATTTGTTTAGTGAATCGTAACATCTTTGTTGAACTTGCATGTTTTCTCTGCTATCCTTATTTCGTAAGAAAATCTATATATTTAGATTGTCTAATCTTTCATATATATATTTACTCATTCTTTATTCTAACCCTCCTATCCAAAATATCAAATCTATTTTATTTTCTTTATTTTGTCTTCCTTATTGATCTTTAGACTTGGTTCCTTCCTTGTGGGTTCAATATCTTTTAAAACTACATCGCAACTGCATACTTGCAGTTATCGTCATTTTTCTATTTCATAAGAGGTACTGACAACACCTATACTTTACATAAACAAGTTTTTGGCGTCATTAATATATATCCAAATCTTGCGAACAAATTATTAAACTTATTAGTAGAAAAGTGGCGAACAATCATATCCATAGAAATGAGATCCATCACCTGCTCAAGAGTCAATCCACAGAGATGCTAATAGTAATCAGCAGAACCCAAAGCATCCCCCTTGAAAGACGAGCAGATCCGAGCCATACATGGAGCACCCTCTGGAGTATCGATAAACTGCGGGGCGGGGAGGAACCAATAAAAGAACGAACATGCCTGCAAAATAAAGGGGTTAATTAAGGTTAATCAATAAAAAACTGACATAGACAAATCACAAAGTAAGCAAACAATACTTGAAGAACCATGGGGCAGCAACGCAGCACCCACAAACGACCCCAAACAACTAAGTCAAGGGCAACATAAATCTACGCCAAGATCGCCCCGTGGCCAGTTAAGGCCACTAACTTCACCCAAGTGCACTGGCAATGGGAAAATCCCTTGCTCACTTCGTGCAACCTTTTTCCCTATTTTCTCATATTTTCTTTCAATTAATAATTTGATTCAACCAATTAATAATTCTTCTCAATAATTTCACAACTTGTATTTTTATTATACACCCAGTACATAGGTTCTTTACATAGTCCGATAAAGACCCAAAGTGTGTGACCTCGTAAGATCCTAAAGTATAGAGTCGCTAGGGGTTAAACTAAACTTGTCTTCCCATCCGAGAACCATTAGGCTTAGTGTTCCAGATAGATATGGAACCCGATAGCTCTAGATGATCAAATGGGCTTTCTGGCAAAGGCGTATGATCCCCCGACACTTGGAACATCACATGCATATGACTTGATCCGATTCTGTAGTAGTAACCAATACAATACACTCCTTCCATCAGGTTAAGTACCATCCATTTTATTGAGCTTGGATTAAGTGTTAGCTCATGTAATAGTCGTATCTATCCTGGAATTAGACTTGTTCACGAAGAAGACTACTTAGCCATTATGTATCTTGATTAACTAGAAACCCATTCAATCAATCTTATACTATGATCAAAGGTTTATGAGTGTACCACTTAACAAAGGGGCCCTAAGGTACATCTCCCATTATATTGATATATCAAGAGCGATGAATCCCATCTTGACTACACAGCTTACCAACATGTGATCATCACTATACCCGTAATCACCCATTCATCCTGATTGCTAGGGTATGAATAAGTATAACCCGAAGTATAGAAACTCCTACATAAGGTAACCGATATCTCAGGTTTGAGGATATTTGTACTGCTACTGCAATAAGACATGACACCAATACATGGATATAATAATTTCTGAATGTCTATCTTATAGCGATCTCTAATGTATTTCCTGAATACATTCATGTGTTAACTCAAGGTACCACCTTCAGGTCATGAGATTGGCTGCTTGGATCTAATCCAAGGAGTAAGCTTACACATGCTAGTTTGTCCATTCCATTGATGTCCAGTCTCAATGAAACTATGACTAGGGATATTTAGACTATTCATAGTAACATATATGTGCAGTTCTCACAACACATAGCTCCCACTATGTCCACACACTTTTATTCTATGAAATAATCATAGACTTTATCTCATCGATGCGTATATACATATTAAATATATATAATACCAGTGAGATACAATAATAAACAGAAAGCACTGATAAGCAACAAGGATGCCATAATTATTATTTATAATAATTAAAAACTATTTGTACATTATAACTAATAGAGACATTTCACCCTAATTACCTCTAAGGCATACATCATGTCTAATAGTGGAAGTATTAGTTATGAGCACCATCACCCCAAAACAGGTCATAGACTTTGTATGGTATCACATCATCACCCACTTTGGCATTCCCCAAAAGATAATTTTAGATAAAGGGTCACAATACATAGCAGTTGAATTTAAAGAGTTCTACAACAACTTAAAAATTGAACAACACTTCTCATTCTTCACCCATCCACAGACAAATGGCCAAATGGAAGTTACCAACAGAACACTTGGCGAGGGGCTAAAAAAGCATCTAGAAGGAAGAAAAGGAGCATGGGATGAGGAGTTGAACAATTTATTGTGGTCATACCAGATGACTCCTTGCAAACCGAATGGAGAGACTTTATTTATGCTAGTTCATGGGGCCAAAGAGGTCATACCGATTGAGATTGGTGCATATAAATCAAAGATTGCAAGATATCATGACAAGAAGGTCAAAGAAGTACGGCTCAATGAAGGGGACTTAGTCTTAAGAGACTCGTCCACCTCACAAAAGCTAGAAGGAAGACGTTAGCTAAGAGTATACTGGGAAGATCCCTATGTGATTGACGAGGTCGTTGGACCTGCCACCTATAGATTGAGAGAGGCGGATGGAAAAACGTTGCCTAGACCTTGGAACATAACCTCTCTCAAGTAATATTTTATAGCTGCGTGACCATAGGGAATAATCGGGTACACTCTTTTCCTTGATATGGATTTTCTCCCATTGGGTTTTTTCCATATAAGGTTTTTAACGAGGCACCCGTCCATTGATGGGTCACAAGCTGGATAACAGACCCGTAGACACCGACTAATATTATCTTTTACTCTTTTTAATGAAAAAGAATTTGTTCAAAATACTTGTGCAATTTAGTAGTAATGATCACACTATATGAATTTTACTCATCTCTTTAAAAGTTCTTAAAGAACATAATAGCCTAAAGGGCAATACTCCACCAAGGGAAAGTTGAGCACACGGGCTTAGTGCACGCAGCTCCCATTATTCACTACGCAGCTTAGTATGATAGTCGAATATAGCATCTTTGTGCATTTTAAGAATCTTAAAGATGGCTCACTTTAACTTGTTTTTTTTCAGTTTTGTTTGTTGAAAGCATGATATGGAAAAGATAATGCAACAAGCAAAGTGAAATAACAAGAGTTGAGAAGAAAAAAATATTTAATAAATAAGTACGGGTCACATAGGGCCAAATGTTAATTCCCACAAGGGCTTACAAAAATCAATGTCATACATGCTCAAAATACAAAATAAATTACAAAAAGCCCAAGTCTGCTAAGGAGGATGAGAAGCATTCGTAGTTGGCTCTTCAATTTGATCAGTTGGAGGAATCATCGACCCATCACTCGAGGATGACCCCATCCACCTCTTGATCAGCCAGCTCCTGCCTCTCTTTCTCCCTTTGGTGCTCATCCAAGTCCTCGTAACTTGGAAAGTTCACCTCTATGACGAGGTCATCCGGGATGTTCGGATGAAGAGCCTGGCTTGGGTATAGATAGTCGCACTCAAGTAGGTGGTTGGTGATCACCTTAGCCACCGCTACAACCTTCTTCTTATTCCTTCGACTTGGCCAACGCCCCCTCCAACTTGATGATCTTAGCAGCCGTCTCCTCAAACTTCTTTGCGGTCTCTGCCGCTAAGCTCTTTTACCTGAGCCGCTACCATTTTATATCTAATCTCGTACCGGGTATCCTTGTAAACCCAGTGGATGAGCTCGCTCATCCATGACATCACCTACAACACAACAAGATAGATGATTAACAAACACTATGTAAGAAAAAGTTGAAGAAAAATAATGCAAAGAAATACTCACGGAAGTGAGCTCTTGAAAGATGATGGTTGACAAGATGGCAGTCACCTCATCCTTTAGCTTTTCCTCATCCTTGGGAAGAGGAAAGTGTTAGAAATATGTATGCCATAGAGGCAATTTGGGCGATATATCTTTATTAGCTATAATGTACAAACAGTTTCGATTTATTATTAATAATAATTAAGGAATCTTTATTACTTATCAGTGCTTTTTGTTTATTTATGTATCTCGATAGTATCATATATGTATAGTATTAAATATGTACATGTGCATTGCTGAGACAAAGTCCATGACTACTTCATAGAGTAAAAGTGCGAGGACATAGTGGGAGCTATGTGGTGTGAGAACTGCACATACGTGTTACTATGAATAGTCTAAATATCCCTAGTCATAGATTCATTGAGACTGGACATCAATTGAACAGACAGACTAGCATGCATAGGCTTACTCCTTGAAATAGATCCAAGCAATCGATCTCACGAGCTGAAGGTGGTACCTTGAGTTAACACATGAATGTATTCAAGTAATACATTGGAGAAGCTATAAGACAGATACTCAAAAATAACTATATCCATGTGTTGGTGTCATGTCTTATTGTAATAGCAGTATAAGTATCCTCAAAACTAATATATCAGTTACCTATGTAGGAGTTGTTATACTTTAGGTCATACTTATTCATACCCTGGCGATAAGGATGACACGGGTGATTATGGGTATTGTGATGATCACATGTTCGTAAGCCGAGTAGTCAAGATGGGATCCATGGTTGTTGATATATTGATATAATGGGAGAAATAGGGTTTCTAATCAATCTTGATACATAATGTCTGAGTGGTGTTCTTCATGAACAAGTCTAATTCTAGGATAGCTATGGCTATTACATGAGCTAACACTTAATCCGAGCTCAATAAACTGAATGGTACTTAACCTGATGGAAGGAGTGTATTGTATTGGTTACTAGTGCAGAACCGAATCAAGTCACAAGCACGTGACATTCCAAGTATCGGGGGATCATACGCTTTTGCTAGAAAACCCATTTGTTCTTCTAGAGCTATCAGGTTCCATATCGATTTGGAACACTGAGCCTAAAGGTTCCCAGATGGGAGGGCAAGTTTAGGTTGACCTCTAGCGGCTCTATACTTTGGGATCCTATGAGGTCACACATGTTGGGTCTTTATCGGACTAAGTAAAGAACCTATAGACTGGGTCTATACCAAAAATATAAGTTTTCAAATTTGATAGAAGAATTATTAATTGGTTGGACCAAAATTAATAATTAAAGAGAATAAAGAGATAATAGGGAAAAATTACACAGAGCGGAGGAAGGGAATTTTTCTTGTTGGGAGTGAGCTCCAAACGAACATATGTTGTTTGAAGTGGGGCCTGTATGACTGCCTCGTGAGCTAAAAAGCTCGTGGACCGCTAGTGTACAGGGTAAGTTCGCAAGAGCTAAAGGCTGCAAGCCCGCTAAGGCGCGCGAGTTAGCT
The DNA here is from genome assembly GCA_949673415.1 of Euphorbia schlechtendalii. NCBI lineage: Eukaryota > Viridiplantae > Streptophyta > Magnoliopsida > Malpighiales > Euphorbiaceae > Euphorbia > Euphorbia schlechtendalii. The sequence goes on from CATIWQ010388866.1 coordinate 7,346, forward strand.
AGCGGGTCATTATGACCTGAGCAGCTAACCTGCTAAGGTGGGATGGGATATTCCCATCCCACCTAGTGTTTGAGGAGGAGTCTAACACTCCCCCGTTTCCCTATATATAGGCCTCCCCTCTTGTTATTCTCAAAACACACACACTTCTGCTTAGATTTTCTATTTGAGTTCGACATCTCACTCTTTGTTCGTTGTGTGAAATCCTCCATGAGTTTCCCCAAACAAATGAAGAATTCCTTTTGAAGGCTCTTTCTAAAGTGAGCCTTCTTGATTATCTTCAGGTTGGTCTTCGAGCAGTCTAGCAGCTGCTATTTACTAACGAGTTCTTCCTCAACGAGGTTTTGTTTGGTGAAGATCCGTATGGATCAATCATAGAGGGTCTCCTAGTTTGGAAGCTCGTGCTAATGAAGTTCTTCCAAATTGCTCTAAGGTAACACCGTCACCAAAAGAGAGAAAGCACGCATCAACTAGTAATGCTCTAAACTTAGATGCTAGGTTTCTTTTATAAGCTTTATAAACCTAAAAGTATATGTAGAACGTTTTAACCTAGATTATATCAATCATGGCATGCTTAGGAGATCCTTAGGTTAGTTTTAAGTTTTGAAATTCCACCTTGTAACATTTGCATGTTTAATTATTGTCTTGATTAACTACCAGAAAGCACCCTTTGAAGAGGAACTAGACCTTAAGGTCTCTACAGTAGGTGTCAGGCACCTCCCTCACAAACACATCCACTAAAAAGTGCTTTGGTGGAGATTGGTTGGGAGAGTGAGGAGTCATCTTAGCAACCTGGAAAACACAAAAATTAGTGAACACAATTCAAATTAAGCCGAATAAATAAACTATAAAGATGGATGGAAATAAGATGTGTTTTTCAAAGAATACCTGAGCATTTTTCGGCTTCTTGGAAGTAACTGGATCACTAAAGATCACCGCCATATGGCACTTTGGAGTGGAAGAGCCCAGACCTGACTCCACTCTACTTGCAGCACTCACCTTCATTACAACCGGATTCTTCCAATCATTTCACATTGCTTTCTTCTTTGCAGCTAAAAGATCAGCAACAAGTTATTCAGGGGTAGACATGCCTGAAAGGAACATCAAAAATAAAATTGAAGAAGATAAGTACCGGTTGGCGAATCATGACTTTGCAGATAAATAACATCATTAGTGTCCCAGTCACGAGCAATCAAGTGATAGCCTTGGATAGCAGGCCACGCGATAGTGTTCAACCTCCACATATTAGGCTTAAGGCTCTTAAAAACTCTACCCTAGGGTCGCTCAATCGGCGTGCTTTCCTAGATATATTAGAAGGTTTCTCACTCGACCACTTGTTGGGGAAAGATGGATGGTTCTTATCTATGCGAATGTAGAACCAAAACTCCTTAACATTGTGCTAGGAATCTGGCCACCCAAAGAACTTGTAAAACCTAGACCCGGGTGCCTTGGCGAACTGGTAGTGGTCATCCCCCTTGTTCTTTTTAATACTACACAACTTCCTAAAGAAGGTAGGAGTAAAGTCGAAACCAACGTTGATGCAAAGTTGGTAGCGTCCCATCAAATCTTCCCATGTGTTAGGATGAAGTTCAGACAGGAAAATCCCCCAGATTGTTAGCAAATTACATATCGATCTTGGAAGTGGGTACTTGAAGCCGCTTCTTAGAGTATCCATGTAGATAGTGAAGTGGCCATTCGGAGGGGCATTCACCTGTTGCTTCTCAGATGGTAAGAGCACGTGATATTACTGCAGACAGTCGAACATTACCGCCTCATGCATAATATGAAGCTCATGCACCATGGATACCATGTCACCCACTTGGGGTGTCATTTTCCTCTCCCTAATCAGTGTTGCGAAAGTTGAAGCTTCCTCACCGGAGTCATCTCTAGGCTACGCTTGTTCATTGACTCCAACAATCGACTCATCAACATGATTCTCCCCTTGCTCTTCCTCTCATGGCATGGATGGCTCAGACTCGAATAACTCCATCCATTGACCGGGTGACTCCTCACACTCAGCAACACTCATGTGCTCTATCTCAGACATATTGCCTCTCAGTTGATCGGAAAACAAATGATCATAGTCCATCACTCGTCTAGCTTTTCTCTTTAACCTAATACATTTAATTTTTGGTGAGGTGACGATTTTAGAGGTTTTGTCAAGTATGTGTTAAATATGTTGTCATCCATCCGTCTCAACCACTTGCTACCACTATTACTACTACTACTACCGGATGGGTAAGATTGATATTCTACCATCTCCATGAGCCGGCCTTAAAGTTACAAATAGTGAATCTAAAGTTTCAAATTTGCTTAAAGCTATGTTTTGGGGGTGAAACACCAAATCAAAGGATTTTTTACTTAGCTAAAGATAAAAAAACACATGAACATGAAGAATAAAGTAAATTTCCTGAAATTCCACTTGGAACATACAAAATAGGAAAGATTCATGCTAAATACATTGCGAAACTCAAAAATAACAAGGAGAAGTAAAAAAAATAAGGAGTAATCAAAAGTGTAAAAAATGCTTAATCGATTAAGTGAAGTGTTGTTGATAGGAGAAAAGAAAAGTTAGCTTGAAATGTCTTAGAGAATCGCTGGAGAATATGCTTTGAGAAGAAATGGAAACTGAGATGCGAAGTGAGAGAGAAATGAAGATGACATCGCTTTTATAGGCTGATTTGACATTTTTAATGATGTTGGATCAACACCGTTGGATTTAGGGTGTGTGGCTCTCCATCAGCGGCTTAGATCTTATTCGCATGACAGCGGTAGCCAAGTGAAGAGAATTTCAAGCGACACGTCTGAAGTTATGAATTTTAAGCAATGCGGCCGCACTCAAGAGAGACTCTAACAATGTTGTCATATCAACAACACCCACTCGGACATAGCAATAACAACAGCCACTCAACTGAAGTTATGAGTCAACAGAGCAACTCGGATTCAAGTGGCGAGGTCGTAGTAATAAGAAGTATTCACCCAGTCGAAGAAAGACCTAGAAGGACTTTCCCATACTTATGGGGGGCTTCTGATAACTCGGTATGGTTTAGCCATACGCATGGTCACCACTCGTCCATCACCGTGTGGTGATACGATCCCACGGGTGATCGAAGCGAGCCTTCCCTAAATGTAGAGATGCCAAGTCATCTCCCATCCTTATCCAACTAACCAAGGATTCAGTCCTAGGTGGACTCTACCTCTTAAAACAAGAGATACCCTTCAAGTAGGAGTGAGCCACTAGTGATAGAGATTACCTCCATCACTACTTGGGCTCATCCACCTCCTATATATGCAGACCTCAATCACATGTTAGAGGTACATTATTCTTACTCTTTACATTATTGCTCTCTGCCTCTTCTCTTAATTCTGTCGCTAACTTAAGCATCGAAGAGGTTACACTGATCACACGGCTAGCCCCCGTAGTCACCCCTTCTTTTGCAGGTTTTGACCACCTCACAAGGAGTACTACATAAGATCAACGTTCTAAAGATAGGCACGTGATGAACACTTTCTCACACAAATTTTTCATACACCTACAATAGTTTTCATCTTAATTTTAGCATTATGAAATAGTTTGATGTATGATATATCATATTTAACTAATAAAATATAAAAAATAATATTTTTTTGACAAATTTATTCGAAATGATGAAATCCCGGCTCATCCCTGATTGACTCACTGACCCTTGACTCTCTACTTTCATCTGTTCGGGGTCAGTATCGAGTTTAACAACCATGCATACAAAAGTAAACCTACATTTACGAGTACAATGAAACTTTGATCATTTTATTTTTTTCGATTTTCAATCCTGAATGATGGTGGAGTAGCAAGTCTACATGAAACTTGGACTTGTGACTTCTGAAACGGAAAGAGATGTTTTTAGCATAATTCTATCATTTCCTATTTCTACAAGTATAAAATTACTTGATTTCAGAAATTAAATATAAATTATTTTATCACGCACCTTGGGACCCAAATACACGAATGAATAATTATTAAATTAATAAAAAATGAGGTATGCTATATAACGTTTACTAAATAATACAAAGAGACGGCTTCCATGCTTTAAATTAATTTGCATTATTCATTCAATCACTGAAGAGTCAAAAGTTGAATATTAGAAAATAAATTTGATCAACAAAACGTGAACGCTTATCTCATTTGATAATGACAATTTCAGCATTTGTAGCCACCATTACTAGTTTTCAATTTGTCCGGTTCATATTGCTGCCAAAAGTCAATTATCTTTAGTTTCGGACGTTCATAATATAGTTTATTAGCTTATTATAAACTATCAAATTTGGGTGAGATTATGAGTTCAAACATCACGATTAATAAATTTAGTGAAATTGTTTCATAATTCTTAAAGAAAATGTAGCTTATTATATTGAAAAGAGAGACAATTAAAAGAACTTGAAATCAATTTCTTATGTAAGTCGAAAAATCAATTATTCTAGTTAAAACAATTATGAATTATGATAATAAACCATTTAACATAAATAATTCAGATGCTGCTTTATACATATTAGCGAAGTTAAAATATTGGACAAAAAACATCACACACCACACACATACTAAACCACTAGACAAATAAACCACATGTCAAGGCTTACTAAAAACAAAAAAAATAAACATTGCACCTATGTTTTCTTAATCTTAAATAACTTTTTCGATCCACAACAATAAGAGTTCATGTGTACACTATAACATCAATCAATGTCATTGATCTTGAACAATTTTGCTTAAAGGAGATAAATTTAGGCGACTACCATGCAAGATCAACAACGAATATATTCTTTAAAGGCAGAAGAAGTCCAATTCAATACATTATACAAACTCATTTCATGATATAATGGATTCTTTTTTAATTTGCGCAATTAAGTTTATAAATAGAGAAAAAATCACAATCTCTTTCTACTCGTATTTGAACTCCAACTTGTAACATCTAAAATTATAGATTAAGATTCAACCTATTAATGATATAATGTCCTAACCATGTCAAATTGATAAAAATTTATAAATTCAATAAATAACACATTAATTAAATAGGTAAAGTGACTTTATAATAAACCAATTGAGTTTTATCTCTTTTAAGAGGTGTTTTCCCTGATTTTGTACCTTATGTTAGTTGTATTAAATGGTCACTTTATTCTTTTCAACTGCGGGTTCTTTAGTCATTTTCTTTATAAAAATATTAAAGAGAAAAACACCATAGCATCTAATTTAAAAATTTAGTTAGGTAGGATACACGCAAAAAGCAATTTAGTTAGGATCATGATGTATTATGTATTTTACAACAATGAATAAGCGATTTATTCTATATTTCGGTGTAGCACATGAAAAAATTTATAATATGGATCGGGTCTCTAGAATTCTTCTCCTACATAAATGACATGTATTCTAAAAAAATATTTTATAATATTACTTTCTGTTATTTTCATATTTTTTGAAGCATGTGTCATTCATATAAGAGAAGGTTCCTAAGGATCCAATCCCTATTATAATTTCCTATAGCATATGTTACCAATAGGTCTCGTGGTATTCATTCTACTGCTTATTTATGTTTAATTGTACGAGATACTAATATCATTTGCATATTGTAACTCTATGGCGTAGCCTAGTCGGTAAGATTTATTTATGTTTTCTAAGGACTAACCATTTTTAGATTTGGGATAACGAGATTGAACTCGCCTCTAAATAAGTTGCTAGGGTATAGGTAAAACTAAATGGTAATTAAAACATATACCCAAAAAAGTTATATTTTATTGTTTTTACAACAATAAAGAATTAACATTAACTTTGTAATTTTATTATATATATTTTTTTGCTTTTACCCTTTTTACTTACAACTACCTCATCTCTCCTATTTAATTTGAATTTCGCAACTTCAAACCTTCATATCTCATAAGCCGTTGATGTTTTTGAATCGATACTTTGAAATATTTTATTCTTCTTAATTTTTATCTTTGAAATGACATACACTTATAATTTTTCGAAAAAATAAAAAATTTATCACAATCTTATACATAGTATAATAACTGTATAATAAAAATAATAATTTTTCATGAAGGCGTTATACAATGTATAAGAGTGATATAATGTATTATGAAAAATACTATATAGAATACGTTATACCACTCTTATATCATGTATAACGCCTTCTTGAAAAATGGTAAAAACGAGTATTATACAGCTATTATACTATGTATAAGATTACGATAAATCATTTTGTTTACTAGAAAGTGAGTTTTGTTGTAAACATAACCACTATTATACCATGTATAAGAACTTTCATATCAAGTTTAAGGTCTTCATGCCATGATTTAATGGTAATCCATACTGTTATGAACATAAAGGAGAAAATATAAATTCATTATACAACTTTATACCATGTATATATACCTTCATAAAAAGATAGTAAAAAAAAGCATTATACCACAATTATACACTATATAAGATTGTGAAATATTATTTTTTTCGAAAAAAAAGTGTATGCCATTTTAAAGATAAAATTAAGACAAATAAAATATTTCAAAGCGTCGATTCGAAAAAATCAACGATTTGTGAGATATAAACGTTTGAAGTTGCAAATTTCAAATAAATAAGAGAGATAAGGTAATTATAAATGTTGACAAAGTTAATTTAAAAAATTGTAAAAGAAAAAGATGTTTCTCCATTTTATGTAAAAGAAAGATTTAGATTCTTATTTTTGAATTTTGCAAAATTAAATATTTGTAGAGCTTAAATTTTTATAAAAAAATATGGTAAATAAAAAAATAGCTCAAAATTAAATATGTCCATCAATGGGCTCGGGTTAGACTTCTTGGGCTTTTTACTAAAATTGTCAATCCAAATCATATCCTACTCACACTTTAAAACTTCAATCTTGGGCAGGGTTTACCAAACCTGGCCCACTATTGGTACATAATTAATGCTTTAAAATTTTAGGGGGATAAACAACGACAAATTTTATACAAATATGACTAAATCTTATATAAATATTTATATTCTTTACTATAAATACATAACAAAATTTATATCAGTTAAGTTTGTTAATACAATAAATTAAAATATAAAAGTCCAAAATAATTATTATATATGATATATAAATATTTATAAATAAAATAATTGTTGGTTTGGCTCGGGCCTTTATATATGTAAAAAACAAACACAGCCCATAATGCTCTGGTTTTACCGGTTCCGGTCAAACTTAATTAAAAAATAAATGATCAAACAAGTTAATGAGAACAAAATCAGAACTGATCTAAACACTAGTAATTGCCGTGTGAGATCTCAACTACCTTTTAATAAACTTCTGGTTTCCGGGTGAGATTCTCCACTAAGTTCATGTGGAAAACATTGTTATTGCCATTTTCAGTCTAGGAAACATCACTACGCAACTTTATTTCAATTACATTTTCAAAGCCTTCTTAGGTATTAACTCCCAATTATAAACTTTTCCATCTATACAAAAATTTGACAACATGATTTTTCAATAGTGAATTTATTTTATTGCGCACTCGATTTACCGGAATTTTATCCGATTACATCCGTATCCGATCTGGGTGAATGTGTTTACTAATGGAGAATTTCTGCATTTTAAGGCTCAATCACGAGAAATTGTTTGAGCGATACCAAACTGTTTATCACTTAGACAAATCTCGTTGGTACTGGAATTACTGTTTAATTCATCATTCATCGTGATTAATTAAACCATGTAATTAGTTACAAGTATCAAATAGTGCAGAAATTCCCTTGTATTGAATCAAATACAAGGGAGAGGCAAAAGAAAAAAAAAACCAAAACAAAAAGGAAAATCGAACATGTGTAGATAAAATTTGATAAGTCCATATATTTATAGGCATAATATACAAACTATGAAGTTTTCAACCAATCCATCAATTGGTTGAGATTCAGGCGAAAGTTCGAAAAGTTTCCCAGACACAGAAAAACATAAGTTATTAAGCCTTGGAGTAAGCTAATTGCTAAAAATTGAATGAAGCAGCCTTAATTACTCAACTAAACAACCAAATAATTAAGGCTTGGTGTTTCTGACAACAATAGTAGTAGGCTTGGTGGTGGTGTTGTTGTTGTTGTGAAGAACTAGGCTAAGAGAGGAGGAATTACGATTGGGAAGATCAGCCTGTTGATTCGGTATAGCAACTTTCTGAGTTGAATGAGAATCTACAGATGAAGGTGGGCGAGGGTAGTAGAAATCCGTCGGAAAAAAGTAGTATTGTTGAAGTCCTGCCATTCTTTTCTAACTTGGACTCTGTTTTTGCTCAACGGAAGAAAGACAGAACAAGAGGATTTCAATTTAAGTAATAAGTGGAGACTTTAGACTTAAGAGTATAACTACAAATCTTTAACTATAATTTGTAGATACATGTGAATATATAGGCAATTTAGTTGAATTCAATAAGAGATGCAATTTTTTACTTTATTTTATTTATTTTTTATAGCATTGGAATCACACTATTTTCTATGTCTAATTTGTTTCTATGTCGGTGCCTTCTCCATATTTTATTCGCACGAACATTGCCTCTTCTTTTTCTTATTATAAGCTAAAATATTATTTCTACTGTAAATATCATAGTTTTCGGTAGATCTATGCATGGACCGGGTTCGAACTGGTATGATCAGGACTAGTTACAAAATGAGTAGTCCAAGCCTGGCTCAACCTATGAAATAGATATGTCGGTTTTGACGGATTTTAATAAAATAATCAAAACCAATCCCGACTCGTAGGTCTAAAACTTTATTTTTTATTGAAAAAGCTTACAATTATTACTAAAAAATAATTAGAATAAAACAATTTCAAATATATTTGTAGTAAAAGGCACAAAATTGAATTTGGATGTTAAATTTTAGTTAAAAAATAAAAATTTCAACCATAAAAAATTTTATTATGATTATATAAAATAAATATATTAATTATTACTTCGGGGCCGGGCTTGGGTTTTAGTATTAAAACCAAGCATGTCTTATATTTTACTTGGTCCACTTGGGGTTGGGTTCAGGCCACATCCCATGCAGGGCGGGCATGGACAGGTCTCGTGCGCCAACAGACCTGTGCCCACATCTAGTTTTCGGACATGGATTGTCCGTCAAACTGTTGAAGAGAGTACATCATAATTTTAAGATTTAACTAGATTAAACCAGTTGTTAAAGAAAATTTTCTAAAAACATCTTACAATGTATTAGTTTTTTAATATTTGATATTAAACGTGTAATATAAGTTATTGTTGAACCTAACTTAATGATACTTCATAGTTTTTTGAGTTTTAGAAAAACAAACTGATTAGGTCAGCAATAATTAATTAGGTATTAATTAGTACATTATTAATTAAGATGTTAACTAGATTTGGAATTAAGTAAGGGAATTAATTCAGCTTTGTTGACCAATGCTTAGTTAGTAGAAATAACTTAGGTAGTCTGAGTATTATTTTGTCGAGTTAAAATGAAAGGTAAAAAGTCAGCAAAAAAAAAAACTTAGTTTGAGATAATTGAACATCAGTTATGTATTTTAAATGCTTTGCTGAGCTATGTAACGTTGTATGCCTTTAATTGTATTCTATCCTATAATATTCCTAATTTGATACTTTTAGGTTTCAAAGATGACATGGCGTTGAAAACAAAAGGAATAATTATGTGGTCCAAGGTAAAAAGTGTCAGTACAGAATGTTAGCGTGTTCTTGCTAGAATCCAAGAGAAATAGACTATTCTCGTCGCAATTCAGAAATAGCTGCACATATCTGCAACATCATTTCAAGCATATCAATGAAATTCACATAGAAGCTCATGTTCTCTCTCACAAGATAGATCAACTTAAGAATCAAGACTTGCCAATAAATTTATCAACGTTGTAATCTTGCACTATAATGTACAAATTCCTTGTCTCATAACAAATTCAAATCTATCCTATAATGGGAAGTTTTTGAAGACCAAAAGAAAAGAGAAATTGAAGACTAAAATGAGATGACATGTTTGCAAAGGCTACTTCAGAATCTTTGCCTATAAATACAGAATGAAAGTTGCAGTTCAAAATTGGTGAAAACACCTGAATTTTCTAGAGCTAAAACCTTTGTTCAACCATCTCACCATTCAAAATTCCTCAATCCATAAAAATTGAACACTCAAAGCTTCATTATGTTTGTAATAGATAGAGAAACAAACTTAGAGATAGAGAAGTTCTTTAATTGTAAAAAGAAACCAATGTTTTATAAATTATCAAACTCTTTTAGCAAATTGTGAGTGATAGCAAGTTTTGAGCAGGGTTCTCAAATCTTGTGTAGGTGTTATGATTTGAAAGGTACTCACTGTAATTACCCACTATAAAAGATTTCTCTGCTTGATTAAAGGAGTAACAGTAGTGCATTAAATCTTAGGGAAGGTACCTGGGGATTGAATGTTGGTAGAGTTTGAATTTGTATATATTCGAGGTGTCAACTTTCTTTAACTTATCTTTTTATTTAACTAGGCGCATTATCACTTATCATTCATCTTTTTATTCTTTTGTTTATTACTCAGCTTTTGTCTATAAGTGCTGAGTAATTCTACTCGGCATCTTCTTGTCAACATTGAGTACAACTTGAGTTATTCAGTTTTTTTATTTCTATGCACATTATTTATGAGCATTGAGTACAACTTGAGAAAGGATTGAAAGAAATGAAGTAGAAAAGATTTGATTTTTGAAAGGTAGAGAATCAGATTACAGAGGTGAGAATTTATGAGTATTCCCACATTAATCTTATAGGGGTTAGTGGAGTAACCATCGAGTAATTGCAAAATTGCAGCAGTTATTGCACAAGTTGCGATCATGATTATATGTTGCGATCGTGACTTACAGAGTTTGACAAATAGAAAATTTGTAGAAGGGATTCACGAGCGTGAATAGGAAAAATAGAAGAATGTCCTCTATTTATTAATAATTCAGACGTATAAATAAGCTGTATCACCTCCAAGATGATTATTTCATATTCTTCACATCAAGGTTTAGGATTTTACAACTTATACAGTTTAAGAAAGAAACACACAGATATATTAGGAAAATACACTGTAATCTCCAAATATTTGATCTTTAAGAACGTACTTGCCCTCCCCGGCAATTTGATCTCTAAAACGCACTTGCCTTCACCGGCAATGGCGCTAAAACTTGATCGCTAGTTTTTGGCTATACTCGTTCCGAAAGGCTTATCCCCGGTAATGGTGCCAAAAACTTGATCGCCAGGTTTTGACTTTACTAATTTAGCGGGCTTATAGTCAGTGATGAAGCCAAAAACTTTGTTCTCCACTTTTCTACCGATAAGATAAAAGTTCAAAATACGAACAGGTGTTGTCAATACCGCTTATCAAAATAGAAAAACGATGACCACTACAAGTATATAGTTTTGATGTAGTTTTAAAAGATATCGATCCCACAGGGAAGGAATTTGGTTCTAAAGACCAACTAGAGTTACGAGGTGAACGAAAATAGGTAATTTTGATTGGAGGGTTTGGATGATAGACGGATTAATAGACAGATGTATGAACAGACTCGAGAAGATGAAAAATATATAGATATTTCCTAAGAACAAGTTTAATAGAGAAAAACATGCAAAATCATCAAGAATATTTCGTACACTAGATAACTTCAACAAATAAAGTTCTAGACGCCCTAATATTTAATAATTCACTGCAGAGCAACACATGAAATGACTTTTCTAAGTCTAGGGTAAATGAATTATGAAACTTATAAGTATCTGGATAACTATAATAGTATGCTTAGTACAGGTCGCTCTCACATAGTCATATTTAGCAAGTTACCATTCCAAAAATGTTGGTACACTAAACAGCATTATAATCACAGATCCAGTGACTATACACAATCTTGTTAACCCGAAATCACTCTTAAAGTTAACATGAAAGCATATAACTTGATTAATATAAATGATGCAAGACAAAATACTCGTTACGACACATAGGCATATCATTAACTTCGAAATAGAAAGTATAAGCAGAAAATAAAGTAAAGTTGTAAGGTATGCAAGTGAAAGCTAAAGTTGATCAAAACGTATCCACTCTTTAATGGGAGTCATCAATTCCCGCAATTCTTACGTCTACTTTGAATTTGGTCTTGACTCGTACAGAACCTCCGCTAGGATGCTATTCTTTGTGAAGATCGAATTAAAGAATGTTGAAGAACGAAATCTTTTATTGATAAGTGCTTTGCAATTACACTCATACAACAAACGCTTGAATTTGTGTAGAAATATAGTGATCAAAATAGGAATCGAATCACTTATACATTTTTCTCATCAAGACTTTGAACGTAGCGAAATCTCGATACTTTCACTCTCTATCTATACACACATACTATCCTTCAATGCCTTCTATTCATCCCAAAACACCATGCCACGAAATTGGTGGGTTTTGAACCCTATTTATAGAGTACGAAGGGTTGCGTCTATCCAAATGAAGAGTTGTGTGCATTGGCGAAGAGTTGTTTCACTTCATTTTGATTGGATGAAAAGATTCATCCTCATTCACAATGGAAAGGCACCTTTTCATGATTGGTTGACTTCTAGAGGGTGTCTTTTCTGTTGGTAGTTGATGGTGGTTGATGGCGGTTGATCATTGTTATCTAGCGGTTGGTAGTTTAAAAGAGATAACCATTAACCATCACAAGTCGTGACCGCGAATCACATGTCACGATCGTGAACATTGGTTAGCAGTTTTCTATTTATGAAGAGTGACAAGTCACCATCGTGAATAAATTTCACGATCGTGAAATGCTATTTCTTCATGATTCTTCTTTGCAAATTTGCTGATATTTGACAACTTCGATCCTAAGCCAAATCATTATGTTTCACGCATCTTTTTGCATATTTTTCAATCTTTTTCTATAGAATTCCACTTTTCTTCAATTTATATAAAAAACAACTACATACCACATGAAATCTTTTATATGAAGTATAAAATGAAACAAAACCATATTGTTTTATAAGTAATAATATCATGATAATAAGTGTAATTATACACTTATCATCCATAAGCCAAGCCCTAGCGAGCTTGCCTTGTGCCGCAAGAATGGGCTTGTGGGCCTTACCCAAGCCCATGCTTGTGGGCTTATGCGCTCACTGTGCAAGCATTGCCATGAGCACCCCTTGCGTGCTTGCAGCCCGCTAGCGCGCTAGCGGCCCGTGAGCTTTTCAGCTCACGAATGCCTTGTAGGCCCCACTCTGAATATCCCATGTTCGTTTAGCTCCCACTCACAATGGGAAAAATTTCCTTGCTCCGCTTAGTTCAATTTTCACTATTTTCTCTTTATTCCCTTTAATTATTAATTTTCTCCAACCAATCAATAATTCTTCTAATGAATTCGATGAACAAATATATTCGGCATAGACCTAGTCTATAGGTTCTTTCCTTAGTTCGGTAAAGACCCAAAGTGTGTGAACTCATAGGATCCCAAAGTTTGAGCTGCTAGAGGTTAACCTAAACTTGGCTTCCCATTCGTGAACCTTTAGGCTTAGTGTTCTTGACTGATATGGAACCTGATAGCTCTATACGATCAAATGGGCTTTCTAGCAAAGGCGTTTGATCCCCCAATACTTGTAACGTTACGTGCTTGTGACTTGATCAAATTATGTAGTAATAACAAATGCAATACACTCCTTTCATAAGTTAAGTACCATCCAGTTTATTGAGCTCGGATTGATTATAAGCTCATGTAATATTAATAACTATCCTAAAATTATACTTGTTCATGAAGAACACCACTCAGCTATTATGTATCAAGATTGACTAGAAACTGTTCTATCAATCTTATACTCTAATAAGAGGTTTATGAGTTTGTCACTTCAAAAAGGGGCCCTAAGGTACATCTCCCACTATATCACTATGTCACGAGCAATGGATCCCATCTTGATAACTTGACTTACCAACATGTGATCATCACTATATGTGTAATCACACGTATCATCCTGATTACCAGGGTATGAATAAGTATGACCCAAACTATAGCAACTCTTACACAAGTTAACTAGTATCTCAGGTCTAAGGATACCTGTACTACTACTGCACTAAGACATAACACCAACACATGGATATAGTTATTTCCAAGTGTTTATCATATAGCGGTCTCCAATTTATTACCCGAATACATTCATGTGTTAACTCAAGGTACCACCTTCAGCTCGTGAGATCCGCTGCTTGGATCTAATCCAAGGAGTAAGCCTAAACAGTCTGTTCGTTCCATTGATGTGGAGTATTAATGAAACTATGACTAGGGATATTTAGACTATTCATAGTAACACGTATGTGTAGTTCTCACACCACATAGCTCCCACTATGTCCTCGCACTTTTATCCTATGAAGTAGTCATGGACTTTATCTCATCAATGCGTATATACATATTTAATATTACACATATATGATACCAACGAGATATATAAATTAATTAAAAGCACTGATAAGCAACAAAGATGCCTTAATTATTATTAATAATAATCTGAAACTGTTTTTACATTATAGCTAATAAAGATATATCGCCCTTATTGTCTCTAGGGCATACATCATGTCTAACAATCCAAACAGCTCAGATTTCACTCTTAGAGGATTCATTGATGCTGACTATGGCAGAGACAAGCTCGACAGGAAAAGCACCATAGGAGGATGCCATTTCCTTAGAGAATGCCTTATCTCATGGTATAGTAAGAAGCAAATTGCTGTTGCGCTGAGTATAACTGAAGATGAGTACATGGCGATAGGAAGTTGTGTAGCACAACTACTATGGATTAAGCAGCAACTAGAGGATTATTGTATAAAGTCAAAATGACTTAAAGTTATATGTGATAACAAAAGCGCAATTATCCTATCCAAGAATCCAATTCAACATGACAGGATGAAACATGTGAATATTAGACATCACTTCATAAGGATCATGTGCTAAGGGGAGGTGTCAAACTAGAGTACATTCATTCTGAGGAATAGCGAGCTTACATATTCACCAAACCATTGGCCAAGGAGCAATTTAATGTTCTAAGGCAGCTTATTAGAATGGAGAACCCCATATGAAGAAAAATCAAGAATTTTGGCTAAATATTGGAAATCAAGTCTTAACTCAGCCGAATGAGGTAACAAATATTTAACATCGTCAATATTTTAAAGTAACACTGTGAGACTTAGTTTCATAGTTAAAATTTCAAAAATCACTTTATCTGTAAGGTGTTTTTGAATTGGAACTATCTGTTGCTAAACTCACCATTTTACTATGTGTGTTAATTAATTGTTAATCTCATTGCTAATTTTAATCTTCTATTGTGCGAGTGCTAAGTATGACTACAAGTTGAAGAGGTCTATGAGAAGTGTATAATTACACTTATTATTATGATAATTTTACACATTAAACACCATAGTTTAAGTTAGTTTAATACTTCATATAAAAGATTTCACGTGGTATGTAGTTGTTTTTTATACAAATGCAAGTACTAGGTAAATCTTGGAAGTAAAATGATTAAAGTTGGAAATCTATAAAAAAAGAGTGAAAAAGGTGCCAAAAGATGTGTGGAACTTAAGGATTTGGAAAAGGATCGAAGATGTCAAATATCGGTAGAAATAACAAAGAGGAATCATGTGAAAAAAGGCATGTCACAATCATGACACACATATCGTGATTGTGACTTGTTAACCTTCAGAACAGAAAGTTGCTAACCAAGTATTCACTGCCACAACAATCATTCACGGTCACGACCTTGACGGTTTTTTGGTTAACTCTTCTCTTCTTTCAATCGCCGGATATGAACGATCAACCACCATCAACTACCAAACCATAAGACACCTTTTGGAAGTCAACAAATCATGAAAAGGTGCCTTTCCATTACAGATAAGATCAACCCAATTCAACGAATCACAATGAAGTGATGTAATCTTTCACCAATGGACACAACTCTTCGTTTGGATAGATGCAACCCTTCATACTCTATAAATAGGGCTCCAAACTCGACCATTTTCATGACATGTATGGTGTGTGGGCACTTAATGTGACATAGAGGGTATATATGTGTGAAAATCGTGTAGATTTTGCTACGTTTATAAGTGTTATCGAGAAAATGGATAAGTTATTCAAACCTTATTTCGATCACTAGATTTCTCTACATATTCGAGCGATTGTTGTATAAGTGTAATTGCAAATCACTTATCAATAAAATTTTTCATTCTTCAATATTTGTTTGTTCAATATTGACAAAGAATAGCATCCTAGCAGAGGTTCTGTACGAGTCAAAACCGAATTCAAAGCAGATACATGAATTGCGGGAATTGACGACTCCCATTAAAGAGTGGATACAGTTTGATCAACTTTAGCTTTCACTTGCATACCTTACAACTTTGCTTTGTTTTCTACTTATACTTTCTATTTCGAAATTTATGATATGTCTATGTGTCATAATGTGTATTTCATGTTGAGTCTTTTATAATAATCAAGTTATATGCTTTTGAGTTAACTTTAAGTGTAGTTTCGGGGTTAACAAGATTGTGTATAATCACTAGATCTATGATTATAACGTTGTTTAGTGAGCTAACATTTTTGGAATGGTAACTTGCTAAATATGGGTATGTGAGAGTGACTCGTACTAAGCATAGTGGTATTGTTATCTAGGTTTATATAATCATCTTATTCATTTGCACTTGATTTAGAAAATTCATTTATGTGTTGCTCTACGGTGAATAATTTAATATCTGAATATCTAGAACCAAATTTGTTAAATTAGTCTAGTGTATGTAATATCTTTGTTGACTTTGCATATTTTCTTTGCTATACTTGGTCGTAGGGATAATCTATACTGATTTCTTCTACTCTAATCTATATACATTTATCCACTATCATATCCCATCCTACCCAATAAACTATAAAATTATTTATTTTATTTTCTTTGTTCTGTTACTCTTGTTAGTCTTTAGAACTCGTTCCTTCCCTGTGGGTTCGATATCTTTTAAAAGTGCATCGCAACTTTATACTTGCAGTTATCATCATTTTTCTATTTGATTAGTGGTATTGACAACACCTGTACTTTAAAGCCAAAATCTTGCAAACAAGTTATTAAACTTATCAGTAGAAAAGTGGCGAACAAATTTTTGGCACCGTTACCGAGGAAAGCAAGTGCATTCGAGAGATCAAATTGCCAGAGAACGGGAAATTATATTTTACATGTTATTTGGATTTATTTTTAATTTTAATTTTTTTTATTTTGATATTTATATTTTCTTGTTATTAACAAATTTTTTCTTGTTTATTCATTGAGATTTCTTTCTAGCGTGTGCATGCCAAGTATGCATAGTTCGGGAGAATGTTTGGCATCTTTTGAATTAGAAATAGAACGATTTGGTAGGATAAGGAAATGGAAAAATAAGAGATAATTAACAAGAATGGCTGATGATCAAGAGCGAGTTGAAAATCCAAATCCAGATCAAGTTCCGCCTCAACCAAGGCTTATGGATTATGTTATTCCGACCATCAATGGTAACAATCAAGGAATTAGGAGACCGCCAATTGTAGCAAATCAATTTGAAATCAAACCAGCATTACTTTAAATGATTAGCAACAATGTGCAATACTAAGGTCTACCCAATGAAAATCCAAATTCACACATTGTAAACTTTTTAGAAGTCTTTGATACTTTTAAAATGCCTAATGTTCTTGATGAAGCAATTAAACTTCGCTTATTCCCATTTACACTCCGTGATAAAGTGAAATTTTTGTTGAATTCATTACCCCCAAATTCAATCACTACTTGGAACCAACTAGCCCAAGCCTCTCTAACTAAATATTTTCCTTTAGCCAAAACCGCAAGACTCATTAAAGAAATCACATCCTTTACCCAGAAGGATAGTGAATCCTTATACGAAGCCTGGAAGCGTTATAAGGAACTTCAGCTAGTTTGTCCTCATCATGGTTTATCATAGATTGTTATTTTGTAAACTTTCTTCAATGGAATTAATCATGCTACAAGAGGAGCGATTGATGCTATGGCTGCGGGATCTCTTATGAAGAAAACTAGTCAAGAAGCTTTTGATCTTTTGGAAGATATGGCAAGTAACAATAGTATGTATCTAGTGGAGCGAGCACAAGTAACTATTACTAATCCTACTCATTCAAATGCTGCATCTACATCCTCTAGTTCAGTTAAAAAGGTCAATGAATTAGATTCTATTTCTATTATACAAGCATAAATATCTGTTTTATCTAATAAAATAGATAACATGCATATAAGTAAGAATAACCCTTCGACATGTGAAAATTGTGGTAGAATCGGACACACTGCTTTTCAGTGTAACTATAACCCATGCGTAAGGGAGCAATTAAGTTATGTTCAAAGTCAAGGGAATTCGTATGGCAATAATGGAAATAACTATAGGAATTCTAATTAGAAGTTTGGTGATAATGAACAAAAAAATTATCAAAGTAATGATAGAAAAGGACAGTTGGCAAGTAAAACAGACAAGTTTCTAAAGGGAGTTTGTAATAAGAAATCAAAGTCGGAAGAATGTTACAAAAAGTTAGAGAATAAGATGGATCAAATGTTTGAAATCAATCATCTTCCATTCATAATTTGGAAATACAAGTTGGTCAATTAGCGAGTGCTATTCCATCTAGGGGAAAAGGCCATCTACCTAGTAACACATTAGTAAATCCTAAGGAAAATGTGCATGCTATAGCCCTTCATAGTGGTAAATTACTAGATAACCCAAATCCTTTAGGTATGCTTGCTAATGATGATGTTGTTGAAGTGCCAGATGATTATTCAAGTAAATCTAATGATAAAGTAGTAGTGGATGAACAACCTAAATCCGGAAAGGTTAACCCCCCTCAACCACCATTTCCACATAGAATGAAGAAGAAAAATGAGGATAAGCAATTCATCGAATTCATCAACAAACTTAAAGGTCTGGAAATCAATCTCTCATTCATTGAAGCCATTACTTAGATTCCTAACTATAGTAAGTTTGTTAAAGAACTTTTATCTCGTAAATGTAGTTTAGAAGGAATATCAAAAGTATCTTTTAACTGAAGATTATAGCAAAATAATAACTGCTACAATGCCCACTAAACTTAAAGATCCAAGAAATTTCATAATTCCTTGTAAACTTGGAAACATTTCTTTTCCAAAATGTTTATGTGATCTTGGGGCTAGGATAAACCTTTTGCCTTTATCGATATTCAAAGAGTTGAAGCTTGATGATGAAGTTAAAAGGACAAATATGGTTTTGCAATTGGTTGACCAGTTTATTAAACGTCCTTATGGTGTAATAGAAGATGTGCTAGTTTTAGTGGATAAATTTGTTTTTACAACAGACTTTGTTGTGCTAGATTTTGCATATGATGAAAAGTGTCCTATAATCTTAGGAAGACCTTGTATGCATACTGGTAAAGCATTGATAGATGTTTCGGAAGGAAAAATTAAGTTAAGGATAGGTGATTATACATTTGAATTTAACATGTGTAAAGCTGATAAATATCAAATGGATGAAGATATATGAATGAAACTTGATTTGATTGATGCTTGCATTCAAGAGGTTATTATGTTAGATTTCATCCATGAATATGAAGTTGAGGGGTTGAAAAACCCCATCGATACTTAAATCTCTTATATTTTCCTAAAATATATAGTATAATATAGTAGTATATATTTGTTTTTATGTATTAGTATAATTTTTCAAATAAAAGAAAAGAACAAAAACTTTTGGATTTTAACATATAGCAACCGCGACATTCATCGCGCTCGTGATCAGTTTGGTCTGAACTCTCTATTTTTGTATAAGAGAGGGTCACGATTGTGACTAACCTTCGCGATCCCAACTAGTGCGATCTGCACAGCAGTTACTGCGGTAACAACTATATTTTAACAATTATACTTGATATATATCCATTGGAAAAGCAATTAATACCCTATTATCTATATAAATAACCACTTTTCCTAGTTTGTTTTCACAAAAACTCTTTTTCATAATCTCAATCCTTTGCAAAAATAAGTTTTCTATCTTTCAAATTTGTGTTTCAAAGTTCTTGAATTCCATTATAATGGAACCAAAGAAACCAACATCATCAAAGAGGAAGAGCAAAGTGGTGAATTGACAAAATGAATTTGGTTGCCCCTTTCTAATCTATAGTGAAGAAGAACTTGAAAGATACTTGAGAATCAAGAACTTCGATTTAACACAATACGCTTTTCTACCATCCTACTTTTTCTATTGATGCTGGGATTCACGTGGAAGTGGAAGAGTATTTTTCGCAGTTTGGATTGGAGAAGTTTGTGAATATTCGATTTCCTTTTATTGAGGAATGGGTCCTCGAATTCTTGGTTACTGTTGCTGAAGGTGGGAATATCTTGAAAAAGAAATTCAGGGATGAAGGAGTAAAATATAAATTCACAATGATGGATTTAATCAAATGGTTTGGTTTGGGAGAAAATTTTGATGAGATTGAGAAAGATGAAGATTATGAATTAATAGATGTTTGGACTGAGTTAACGGGATTGAATCGATACGATGTCAAGAACTCATCCAACAAGAACATCTAAATTATTAGCCTTCTCTACCTTCACAAGTTTATTTTCAATGTCTTTTCTTTTGACATGAAATAACTAAAGTGTCAATGAAAGACTTGGAAATATTGGAGTGCGCAATTTCGCAGATTCGACCAAAGTTTCTAATGTATATTTTGGAGTTCATCACTAGTCTGACTACACATAAAAAGGCTAGAGTTGGAGGCGCAAATACAATTTGTGGGATAATTTTGGGGGCAAAGAACCGATTACCGTACCAATATAATCCGAGGGAGAAATTTAATTTTACAGGAGGAGTTTATGTGAAGAGAGAAGGATTTGTTAAAGAAGGAGGAAAGTTTACGTTTCTACCATATACAGCAAGGGTAAGGAAGCTTAGCCCGATGCAAGAATCTACTTCTGGGGAAAACCAACCTGACGAAGAAGATGTTGAAGTTCAATTCGAAAGTAGTAATTCAAGACAAGCCTCGGGAAGTACAAATGATACTTGGAGAGGAAAGTTCATGAAAGATGTCGACCAAGCATGCTTAGACATAGTAACAATACATCAAGACATTCGTCAACTGACAAAATCCAACATTTCATTGAACCAAAAGCTGAATACATATTTTAGAATGCAGAATTTGGAAATCTCGCCGAGCCCTCCATATTCAAGTTCCGATGAATAAAACAAGTTCAAATTCTTTTTCTTTTATTTTTATTTTCTTTTCAGTTGTGTGATTTAGATTAGTTGTGTGTTTTTTTTAGATTTTCAATTGAATAAAGTCTTCCACAATGAGGACATTATGTTCTTAAGTGTGGGGTGCATTTGTAAAAATCCCAAAAACTACAAAAAAATAAATAAAATGGAAAAAATCGAAGAATTTGAAAATTTTTCTTGATTTTTATTGTTATTTATACATTATCCACACCTATACTTTATTACCAAGTATCTAAGGTTATTGTGAGTGTTAGGTATTACAAGTTTGATGTTGTGCAAAATTTGAGCGCATGTCATTGAGCATTATTAGCACAACATTTGGCAAGGATGAGTAGTGAGTAACATTCGAAAGAAACATTCCAAGTAAGTTTCGATTTACATTTCAATGCAACAAGAATTTGTATAAGTTGTATAGTTTTAGTTTAATGCTACTGATAAGTTTAAGTGGAGTAATATCTAATAGTATTTTTACTATGAGTTGTATATGCAAATCTCGAATAAGTCCTATAAGTATTGAGTGCGTATAAAGTGTTAGGAAACTATAGCTATAATACTTTGAAATTGATCAATAAAAGGATGAGGGTATTAAGAGTGAAAATATCAAAAGAAAGAGAGGATAACCAATGAGTTATGCAAAAGTTGAGGAATGGTACGGAGCAAAAACTGTAACCATTCAATGAGTGAAAAAAAAAGAAAAATCGCATAGCATCAAAAATGGGTGCAAAGTACAAAGTACTTCAAAAAACATATGCTTAAAAGAAAAAAAATGAGAGAGTGGTATGGATCATAAAATGCAACCACTCCAAAAAGGGGGGAGTGGTATGGAGCATAAAATGCAACGACTAAGAATGTTTTAGCATCCTAGGTTACCTAAAAATGCCTTGATAGAAACTTATTCAAAGTGCGCTCCCTTTATCCTTTATACTTTATACCATGCTTAAGAGAAGGAAATATTCGAGTATGCATATAATGCTTATATGAAGATGCGATTTGGTTGAACCTCCATTGAGAGCAAAGGAATGCAACTAGACTATATGAATTACACATTACTAATTTGTGGGAAATTTTTTACTTCTACTTGAATCTTATGCAACGTGGGAATTTGGTACTCACTATAATAGTCTTTCGCCAAATAAGGTATAAACTTGGATAACTAATTTATGCACTTATGTTGAATTTACCTTGAGGACAAGGTAAAAGTTAAGTGTGGGGGTGTAATAAGTGTATAATTACACTTATTATTATAATAATTTTACACAATAAACACCATAGTTTAAGTCATTTTTATACTTCATATAAAAGATTTCATGTGGTATGCAGTTGTTTTTTATGCAAATGCAGGTACTAGGTAAATCTTGGAAGTAAAATGATTAAAGGTGGAAATCTATAAAAAAAAGAGTGAAAAAGGTGCAAAAAGATGCGTGGAACTTAAGGATTTGGCAAAGGATAGAAGATGTCAAAGATCGGTAGAAATCACAAAGAGGAATCATGTGAAAAAAGGCTGGTCACGATCGTGACACACATATCGCGGTTGCGACTTGTTGACTTTCACAACAGAAAGTTGCCATCCAAGTATTCACGATCACGACCTTGATTATTTTTTGGTCAACTCTTCTCTACTTTCAACCACCGGATAAGAACGATCAACCGCCATCAACTACCAAACGATAAGACACCTTTTAGAAGTCAACCAATCATGAAAAGGTGGCTTTCCATTGTGGATAAGATCAACCCAATTCAACAATCATAATGAAGTGTTGCATTCTTTCACCAATGGACACAACTCTTCGTTTAGATAGATGCAACTCTTCATACTCTATAAATAGGGCTCCAAACTCAACAATTTTCGTAGCATGTATGGTGTGTGGGAACTTAATGTGACATATAGGGTATATATTTTTGAAAATCGTGTAGATTTTGCTATGTTCGTAAGTGTTAGCGAGAAAATGTATAAGTGATTCGAACCTTATTTTGATCACTAGATTTCTCAACATATTCGAGCGATTATTGTATAAGTGTAATTGCAAATCACTTATTAATAAAAGTTTTCATTCTTCAATATTCATTTGTTCGATATTCACAAAGAATAGCATCCTAGCAGAGGTTCTGTATGAGGTGAGATCGAATTCAAAGCAGACACAGGAATTGCAGGATTTGATGACTCCCATTAAAGAGTGGATACGGTTTGATCAACTTTAGCTTTCACTTGCATACCTTACAACTTTGCTTTGTTTTCTACTTATACTTTCTATTTCGAAGTTTATGATATGTCTATGTGTCATAATGTGTATTTCATGTTGAGTCT
>CATIWQ010388877.1:0-13401 GCA_949673415.1 Euphorbia schlechtendalii
GTTAACTATATGTTAGCTTGATTGTTCGTTTTATTTGCTAGGATTGGTTGTGCTATTGCTACCCTTTTATTTAATACTCTGATTTTGAATCTATTTTTCTATATTCTTTGTTTTTCATAAACCTCAATTCACGATCGGGAAATTCATAAAGTTCGGCGTAGCCGGATTCACATCACCTTTTATGTTCATATCACGTTTAGCACACTGTAAAATGGTCCAAAAGTCAATTTTAAGGCCAACGTTGAAAAAACTCGCATGGATTTTTGCAATCGAAATTTCGTGAAAATTTTGATGCATGCCTTTTATGGTCATATCATGTTTAGCCCACTCTAAAATGGTCCAAAGATCGACTTTAAGGCTAACGTTGAAAAAACTAGCATGGATTTCCGTGATCAACATTTCGTGAAAACTTTGACTCATGCCATTTATGGTCTAATCATGTTTCTAACGCTCTAAAATGGTCCAAAGATCGATTTTAAGGCCAACGTTGAAAAAACTCGCATGGATTTCCGCTATCCAAATTTCGTGAAAACATTAACACATGCCTTTTATGTTCATATCTAGTTTAGCACACTCTAAAATGGTTCAAAGGTCGATTTTAAGGCCAACATTGAAAAACTAGCATAGATTTCCGTGATCAAAATTTTTTGATAATTTTGACGCATGTCTTTTATGGTCATATCATGTTTATCCCACTCTAAAATGGTCCAAATGTCGATTTTAAGGCCAACGTTGAAAAAACTCGAATGAATTTCCACGATCAAAATTTCGTGAAAACTTTGATGCATGCCTTTTATGGTCATTTCTTTTTTATCACAATATAAAATTTTCCATAGTTCTATTTTAAGGCCAACATTGGAAAACCTAGCATAGATTTCATTAATCAAAATTTCGTAAAAACTTTTTGACGCATGCCTTTTATGGTCATATCATGTTTATCACACTCTAAAATGGTACAACAGTCGATTTTAAGGCTAACATTGAAAAAACTAGCATGGATTTCCCCGATCAAAATTTCTTGAAAACTTTAACGCGTGCCTTTTATGGTTAGAAAATTATTATCTCACTCTAAAATAGTCCAAAGGTCTATTATAAGGCCAATGTTAAAAAAACTTGCACGGATTTCCGCAATCAAAATTTCATTAAAACTTTAACGCATGCCTTTTATGTTCATATCATGTTTAGCACACTCTAAAATTGTCCAAAGGCCGACTTTAAGCCCAACGCTGAAAAAATTAGCATGGATTTCCGTGATCAACATTTCGTGAAAACTTTGACGCATGCCTTTTATGGTCATATCATGTTTCTAACACTCTAAAATGGTCCAAAGATCAATTTTAAGGCCAACGTTGAAAAAATCGCATGGATTTCCGCTATCCAAATTTCGTGAAAACATTGACACATGCCTTTTATGTTCATATCATGTTTAGCACACTCTAAAATGGTCCAAGGGTCCATTTTAAGGCCAACATTGAAAAACTACCATAGATTTCCGCGATCAAAATTTTGTGAAAATTTTGACGCATGCCTTTTATGGTCATATCATGTTTATCTCACTCTAAAATGGTCCAAAGGTCGATTTTAAGGCCAACGTTGATAAAACAAGAATGGATTTCCGCGATCAAAATTTCGTGAAAAATTAGATGCATGCCTTTTATGGTCATTTCTTGTTTATCATACTATAAAATTTTCCAAAGTTCTATTTTGAGGCCAACATTGGAAAAACTAGCATAGATTTCAACAATCAAAATTTCGTAAAAACTTTGACGCATGCCTTTTATGGTCATATCATGTTTATCACACTCTAAAATGGTCCAATGGTCGATTATAAGGCCAAAGTTGAAAAAACTCCCATGAATTTCCGCTATCTAAATTTCGTGAAAACTTTGACCCATGCCTTTTATGTTCATATCATGTTTATCACACTCTAAAATGGTCCGAAGGTCGATTATAAGGCTAACGTTGAAAAAACATGGATGGATATCCGCGATCAAAATTTTGTGAAAACTTTAACGCATTCCTTTTACGTTAATATCATATTTAGCACACTCCAAAATGGTCCACAGATCGATTTTAAGGCCAACATTGAACAAACTAGCTTTGATTTCAGCGATCAAAATTTCGTGAAAACTTTGATGCATGCCTTTTATGTTCATATCATGATTAGCACACTGTAAAATGGTCCAAAAGTCAATTTTAAGGCCAATGTTGAAAAATCACGGATGGATTTCCGCGATCCAAATTTCGTGAAAACTTTGATGCTGGCCTTTTATGGTTATATCATATTTATCCCACTCTAAAATGGTCAAAAGGTCGACTTTAAGGCAAACGTTGAAAAAACTTGCATGGATTTTCGTGATTAAGATTTCGTGAAAACTTTGACGCATGCCTTTCAGGGTCATATCGTGTTTATAACTCTCTAAAATGGTCCAAAGATCGATTTTAAAGCCAACATTGAACAAACTAGCATGGATATCCACGATCAAAATTTCGTGAAAACTTTGTTGCATACCTTTTATGTTCATATCATGTTTAGCACACTGTAAAATGGTTCAAAAGTCAATTTTAAGGCCAACGTTCAAAAAACACGGATGGATTTCCGCGATACAAATTTCGTGAAAATTTTTGACGCTGGCATTTTATGGTCATATCATGTTTATCACACTCTAAAATGGTCCAAATGTCAATTTTAAGCCCAACGTAGAAAAAACTCGCATGGATATCCGCTATCAAAATTTCGTGAAAATTTTGATGCATGTCTTTTATGGTCATATCATGTTTATCCCACTCTAAAATGGTCAAAATTTCGACTTTAAGACCAACATTGAAAAAACTCGTACGGATTTCCGCGATCAAAATTTCATGAAAACCGTGACGCATGCCTTTTATGGTCATATCATGTTTATCACACTGGTACAACGATCGATTTTAATGCCAACATTTGAAAAACTAGCATGGATTTCCGCGATCAAAATTTCATGAAAACTTTGACGCGTGCCTTTTATGTTCATATCACGTTTAGCACACTGTAAAATGGTCCAAAAGTCAATTTTAAGTCGAACGTTGAAAAAACACGGATGGATTTCCACGATCCAAATTTCGTGAAAACTTTGACGCTGGTCTTTTATGGTCATATAATTTTTATTACACTCTACAATGATGCAAAGGTTAATTTTATGTCCAACGTTGAGAAAACTCGCATGGATTTCCGCTATCGAAATTTCGTGATAATTTTGACGTTTACCTTTTATGGTCATATCATGTTTATCCCACTCAAAAAGGGTCAAAGGTCGACTTTAAGGCCAACGTTGTTGATAAAACTCGCATGGATTTCAGTGATCAACATTTCGTGAAAACTTTGACGCATGTTTTTTATGGTCATATAATGTTTATAACACTATAAAATGGTCCAAAGATCGATTTTAAGGCCAACATTGAAAAAACTCGCATCTATTTCCGCTATCGAAATTTCGTGAAAACATTGACACTGGCCTCTTATGTTCATATCATGTTTAGCACACTCTAAAATGGTCCAAAGGTCGATCTTAAGGCCAACGTTTAAAAAACTAGCATGGATTTCCGCGATTAAAATTTCGTGAAAACTCTGACGCATGCCTTTTATGGTCATATCATGTTTATCTCACTCTAAATTAGTCCAAAGGTCTATTGTAAGGCCAATGTTGAAAAAACAAGAACGGATTTCCGCAATCAAAATTTCTAGAAAACTTTAACGCATGCCTTTTATGTTCATATCATGTTTAGCACACTCTAAACTGGTCCAAAGTCGATTTTAAGGCCGATGTTGAAAAAACTAGCCCGGATATCCGCGATAAAAAATTCGTGAAAACTTTGACGCATGCCTTCTATATTCATATCATGTATAGCACGCTCTAAAATTGTCCAAAGGTCGATTTTAAAGCCAAGGTTGAAAAAATTAGCATAGATTTCCGTGATCAAAATTTTGTTAAAACTTTTACACATGCCATTTGTGTTCATCTCAAGTTTATGACACTCTAAAATGGTCCAAAGGTCGATTTTAAAGCCGACGATGAAAACACTCTATAATTTCGTTAAAACTTTAACGCATGCCTTTCATGTTCATATCATGTTTAGCACACTCTATAATGGTCCAAAGGTTGGTTTTAAGGCCAACGTAGAATAAACAAGCATGGATATCCGCGATCAAAGTTTCGTGAAAACATTGACGCATGGTGTTTATGTTCATATCATGTTTATCACACTCTAAAATGGTCCAAAGGTCAATTTTATTGCCAACGTTGAAAAAACTCACATGGATTACCGCTATCGAAATTTCGTGAAAACTTTGACACGTGCCTTTTATGTTCATATCATGTTTAGCTCAATCTAAAATGATCCAAAGGTCGATTTTTAGGCCAACGTTGAAAAAACAAGCATGGATTTCCACAATCAAAATTTTGTGAAAACTTTGACGCATGCCTTTTATGGTCATATCATGTTTATCACACTCTAAAATGGTCAAAGATCGATTTCAAGGCCAACGTTGAAAAAAGAAGCATGGATTTCCGTGATAAAAATATCATTAAAACTTTGACGCATGCCTTTTATGTTCATATCATGTTTAGTACACTCTAAAATGGACCAGTGGTCGATTTTGAGGCCAACCTTGAAAAAACTAGCATCGTTTTCTGTGATCAAAACTTTGACGCATGCCTTTCATGTTCATATCATGTTTAGCACACATTAAAATGGTCCAAAGGTCCATTTAAAGGCCAACGTTGAAAAAACAAGCATCGATTTCCGTGATCAAAATTTCGAGAAAACTTTGACGTATGTCTTTTATGTACATATCTTTTTTATCACACTCTAAAATTGTAAAAAGGTCGATTTTATGGCAAACGTTGAAAAAACTAGCATGAATTTCCGAGATCAAAATGTCGTGAAAGCTATGACGCATACCTTTTATGTTCATATCATATTCATCACAATCTAAAATTGTCCAAAGGTCGATTTTATGGCCAATGTTGAAATAACAACCATGGATTTCCGCGATCAAAATTTCGTGAAAACTTTGACGCATGCTCTTTATGGTCATATCATTTTTATCACACTCTAAAATGGTCCAAAAGCCGATTTCAAGGCCAACGTTTAAAATAGAAGCATGCATATCCGTGATCAAAATATCGTTAAAACTTTGACGCATGCCTTTTATGGTCATATCGTGTTTATCACACTCTAAAATGGTCCAAAGGTCGATTTTAATGCCAAAGATGAAAAAACATGCATGGATTATCACTATCGAAATTTCATGAAAACTTTGATGCATGCCTTTTATGTTCATATCATGTTTTGCACAATCTAAAATGGTCCTAAAGTCGATTTTTAGACCAACGTTTAAAAACAAGCATGGATTTCCGGGATCAAAATTTCTTGAAAACTTTAACGCATGCCTTTTATGTTCATATAATGTTTATCACACTCTAAAATGGTCCAAAGGTCGGTTTTAAGGCCAACGTTGAAAAAACAAGCATGGATTTCCACGATCAAAATTTCGTGAAAACTTTGACGCATGCCTTTTACATTCATATCATGTTTAGCACACTTTAAAATGGTCCAACGGTTGATTTTAAGGCCAAAGTCTAAAAAACTATCATAGATTTCCATGATCAAAATTTAGTGAAAACTTTGACGTATGGCTTTTATGGTCATATCCTTTTTATCACACTCTAAAATTGTTAAAAGGTCGATTTTAAAGCCAACATTGAAAAATCTTGCAAGGATTTCCGCTATCGAAATTTCGTGAAAACTTTGGCACATGCCTTTTATGTACATATAAAGCACACTCTAAAATGGTCCAAAGGTCAATTTGAAGGAAACGTTGAATAAACTAGCATGGATTTCCACGATCAAATTTTCGTGAAAACTTCGACGCATGCCTTTTAAGTTCATATCATGTTTATCATTTTCTAAAATGGTCCAAAGGTCGATATTAATTCCAACGTTGAAAAAACTAGCATGTACTTCCGTGATCAAAATTTAGTGAAAACTTTTATGTTCATATCATGTTCAGCACACTCTAAAATGGTCCAAAGTTCTATTTTATGGCATACGTTGAAAAAAACTAGCATGTATTTCCGCGATCAAAATTTAGTGAAAATTTTGACGCATGCCTTTTATATAGTTATCATGTTTATCACTCTAAATTGGTCCAAATGTCCATTTTAAGGCCAACGTTGAAAAAACAAGCATTGATTTCTACGATCAAAATTTTGTGAAAACTTTGACGCATGCCTTTTATGTTCATATCATGTTTATCACACTCTATAATGGTCCTAAGATCGATTTTAAGGCCAATTTTGATAAAACTCGCATGGATTACCGCTATTGAAATTTAGTTAAAACTTTGACGCATGCCTTTTATGATCATATCATGTTTATTACACTCTAAAATGGTCCAAGGTTAATTTTAAGGCAACCTTGAAAAAACAAGCATGAATTTCCGCAATCAAATTTTCGTGAGAACTTAAACGCATGCCTTATATGTTCATATCATATTTATCACACTCTAAAATGGTCCACTGTTCGATTTTAAGGCCTACGTTTAAAAAACTAGCATATATTTCCACGATCAAAATTTCGTGAGAACTTTGACGCATGCCATATATGTTCATATCATGTTTATCACATTCTAAAATGGTCCAAAGGTCGATTTTAAGGCCAACGTGGAAAAAACAAGCATGGATTTCGCGATCAAAATTTCGTGAAAACTTTAACGCATTCCTTTTATGGTCATATAATGTTTATCACACTCTAAAATGGTCCAAAGGTCGATTTTAAATCCATTGTTGAAAAAACTAGCATGTATTTCCGCGATCAAAATTTATGTTCATATCATGTATATCACACACTAAAATTGTCCAAAGTTCAATTTTAAGCCCAACTATGAAAAAATTCGCATGTACTTCTGCTATCAAAATTTCGTGAAAATTTGACCCATGCCTTTTATGTTTATATAATGTATATCACACTCTAAAATGGTCCAAAGGTCGATTTTAGGGCCAACTTTGAAAAAACAAGCATGGATTTCCGTGATCAAAATTTGGTGAAAACTTTGATGCATGTCTTTAATGTTCATATCATGTTTATCACACTCTAAAATGGACCAAAAGTCGATTTTAATGCAAACATTGAAAAAACTCACATTTACTTCCGCGATCAAAATTTCGTGTAAATTGGACACATGCCTTTTATTTTCATATCATGTATATCACACTTTAAAATGGTCCAAAGGTTGATTTTAACTCATACGTTGAAATAACTAGCATGGATTTCCGCAATCAAAATTTCATGAAATCTTTGACGCATTCCTTTTATGTTCATATCATGTTTATCACACTCTAAAATGGTCTAAAGGTCGATTTTAAGGCCTACGTTGAAAAACAAACATGGATTTCCACGATCAAAATTTCGTGAAAACTTCGACGCATGCCTTTTATGTTCATATCATGTTTATCACACTCTAAAATGGACCAAAGGTCAATTTTAATGCCAACGTTGAAAAAACTCACGTGGATTACCGCGATCGAAATTTTGAGAAAATTTTGACATACGTCTTTTATGTTCATATCATGTTTAGCACACTCTAAAATGGTCCAAAATTCGATTTTAAGGTCAACGATAAAAAAACTCGCATGCATTACCGCTATCCAAATTTTTTGAAAGCATTAACGCATGACTTTTATGGTCATATCATGTATATCACACTCTAAAATGGTCCAAAGGTCAATTTATGGCCAACGTTTAAAAAACTAGCATATATGCTATTAAAATTTCTTGAAAACTTCGACGCATGCCTTATATGCACATATCCTGTTTATCACATTCTAAAATGATCCAAAGGTCGATTTTAGGGCCAACATTTAAAAAATAAAAATGGATTTCGAGATCAAAATTTCGTGAAAACTTTGACGCATGTCTTTTATGTTCATATCATGTTTATCACACTCTAAAATGATCCAAAGGCCAATTTTAAGGCCAACGTTGAAAAAACAAGCATGGATTTTCACAACAAAAATTTTGTTAAAACTTTGAAGCATGCCTTTTATGGTCATATAATATTTATCACACTCTAAAATTGTCCAATGGGCTAATTTTTAAGGCCAAAATTTCGCGGAAACTTTGAGTCATGCATTTTATGTTCATATCATGTATATCACACTCTAAAATGGTCCAAAGGTTGATTATAAGGAAAACGTTGTAAAAACTCGCATGTACTTCCGTTATCAAAATTTCGTGAAAATTTGACGCATGCCTTTTATGTTCATATCATGTATATCACACTGTAAAATGGTCCAAAGGTCTATTTTAAGGCATACGTTGAAAAAACTAGCATTGATTTCCGCGATCAAAATTTCATGAAAACTTTGACGCATGCCTTTTATGTTGATATCATTTTTATATCACTCTAAAATGGTCCAAATATTTATTTAAAGCCAACGTTGAAAAAGAAAGCATGGATTTCTGCGATCAAAAGTTCGTGAAAACTATGACGCATGCCTTTTATATTCATATCATGTTTATTACACTCTAAAATGGTCCAAAGGTCGATTTTAATGCCATTGTTGAAAAAACACGCTTATTTTACCGCTATCGAAATATTGTGAAAACTTTGACGCTTGCCTTTTATGTTCATATAATGTTTATCACTCTAAAATGGTCCAAAGGTCGATTTTAAAGCCAACGTTGAAAAAACTCACATGGATTACCGCGATCGAAATTTCAAGAAAACATTGATATGCGCCTTTTATGTTCATATAATGTTTAGCACACTCTAAAATTGTCCAAAGGTCGATTTTAAGGGCAACGTTGAAAAAAGTTGCATGGTTTACCGCGATCGAAATTTCGTGAAAACTTTGACGCATGCCTTTTATGTTCTTATCACGTTTATCACACTCTAAAATGGTCCAAAGGTCGATTTTAAGGCAAACGATTAAAAAACAAGCATGGATTTCCGCGATAAAAAATTCGTTAAAACTTTGATGCATGCCTTTTACGGTCATATCATGTTTATCACACTCTAAAATGGTCCAAAGATCGATTTTAAGGCAAACGTTGAAAAAACAAGCATGGATTTCCACGATCAAAATTTCGTGAAAACTTTGAAGCATGTCTTTTATGTTCATATCATGTTTATCACACTCTAAAATGGTCCAAAGATCTATTCTAAGGCGTTGTTAAAACAAGCATGGATTTCCGCGATCAAAATTTCGTGAAAACTTTGACGCATGCCTTATTTGTTCATATCATGTTTATCAGACTTTAAAATGGTCCAACGGTCGATTTTAATGCAAACGTTGAAAAAACTCGCATGGATTTCCGCTATCTAAATTTCGGGAAAACTTTGTCACATGCCTTTTATGGTCATATAAAGCACACACAAAAATGGTTAAAATGTCGATTTTAAGGCCGCCGTTGAAAAAACTAGCATGGATTTCCATGATTAAAATTTCGTGAAAATTTGACTCATGCCTTTTATGTTCTTATCATGTTTAGCTCAATCTAAAATGATCCCAAGGTCGATTTTAAGGCAACCGTTGAAAAAACTAGAATGGATTTCCGCGATGAAAATTTCGTGAAAACTTCATGCCTTTTATGTTCATAACATGTTTAGCAAACTCTAAAAAGGTGCAAAGGTCGATTTTAAGGCCAACGTTGAAAAAACTAGCATGGATTTCCGCTATCGAAATTTTGTGAAAACTTTGACGCTTGTCTTTTATGTTCATATCATGTTTAGCAAACTATAAAATGGTTCAAAGGTCGATTAGGTTGATTTTAAGGCCAAGGCTGAAAAAACTAGCATGGATTTCCGCAATTAAAATTTTCTGAAAACCACACGCATGCCTTTTATGTTCATATCATGTTTATCCCACTCTAAAATGATCCAAAGGTCGATTTTTAGGCAAACGTTGAAAAAACTCGCATGGATTTCCGCTATCGAAATTTTGTGAAAAAGTTGACGCATGCCTTTTATGTTCATATCATGTTTAGCACACTCTAAAATGGTCCAAAGGTAGATTTTAATGCCAACGTTGAAAAAACATCCTTGGATTTCCTCAATCAAAATTTCGTGAAAACTTTCATATCATGTTTAGCACACTATAAAATGGACCAAAGGTAGATTTTAAGGCCAACAATGAAAAACTAGCGTGGATTTCTACGATCAAATTTTCGTGAAAACTTTGACGCATGCCTTTTGTGTTCATATCATATTTAGCACATTCTAGAACGGTGAAAAGGTCGATTTTAATTCCATCGTTGAAAAACTATCATGGATTACCACTATTGAAATTTCGTTAAAACTTTGACGCATGCCTTTTACGTTCATATCATGTTTAGCACACTCTCAAATGGTCCAAGGTCGATTTTAAGGCCAAGGTCGAAAAAAGTCGAATGGATTTCCGCTATAGAAATTTCGGGAAAACTATGACGCATGCCTTTTATGTTCATATTATGTTTAGCACTCTAAAATGGTCCAAAGTTCTATTTTAAGACCAACGTTGAAAAAACTCGCTTGGATTTCCGCTATCGAAATTTCGTGAAAACTATGACGCATGCCTTTTATGTTTATATCATGTTTAGCACACTCTAAAATGGTCATAAAGGATGAATTTAAGGCCATCGTTGAAAAAACTCGAATGGATTTCCGGTATCGAAAATTCGTGAAAACTTTGACGCATGCCTTTTATGGTCATAACATTTTATCACACTCTAAAATGGTCTAAAGGCGATTTTAAGGCCAACGTTGAAAAAAGAAGCATGGATTTGCATGATCAAAATTTGGTGAAATCTTTAACGCATTCCTTTTACGTTCATATATGTTTAGCACATTCTAAAATGGTCCAAAGGTAGATTTTAAGGCCAACGATGCGATCATATTTTCGTGAAAACTTTGACGCATGCCTTTTGTATTAATATCATATATAGCACACTTTAGAATGGTGAAAAAGACGATTTTAATTCCATCGTTGAAAAACTAGTATGGATTACCACTATTGAAAGTCCGTGAAAACTTTGACGCATGCCTTTTATGTTCATATCATGTTTAGCACACTCTCAAATTGTCCAAAGGTCAATTTTAAGGCCAACGTAGAAAAACAAGCATGGATTTCCGCGATCAAAATTTCTTGAAAATTTTGAAGCATGCCTTTTATGTTCATATCATGTTTTTCACACTCTAAAATTGTCCAAGGTCGATTTTAAGGACAACGTTGAAAAAATAAACATGGATTTCCGTGATCAAAATTTCGTGAAATCTTTGACGCAAGCCTTTTTGTTCATAACATGTTTATCAGACTCTAAAATGGTCAAAAGGTCGATTTTAAGACATACGTTGAAAAAACTCACATGGATTTCCGCTATAGAAATTTCGGGAAAACTTTGTCACATGCCTTTTATCTTCATGTAAAGCACACATTAAAATTGTCAAAATATCGATTTTTAGGCCAACGTTGAAAAAACTAGCATGGATTTCCGTGATTAAAATTTCGTGAAAACTTTGATGCATGCCTTTTATGTTCATATATCATGTTTATCACACTCTAAAAATGTACATAGGTCGTTTTCAAGGCCATCGTTGAAAAAACTAGCATGGATTTCCGCGATCAAAATTTCGTGAAAACTTTGACGCATGCCTTTTATGTTTATATCATGTTTAGCACACTCTAAAATGGTGCAAAGGTAGATTTTAAGGCCAATGTTGAAAAAACTAGAATGGATTTCCGCGATCAAAATTTCATGAGAACTATGACGCATGCCTTTTATGTTCATATCATGTTTAACACACTCTAAAATTTTCCAAAGGTCGATTTTAAGTCCAACGTTGAAAAAAACTCGCATAGATTTCCGCTATCGAAATTTTGTAAAAACATTGACGCATGTCTTTTATTATGTTCATATCATGTTTAGCAAACTATAAAATGGTTCAAAGGTCGATTTTAAGGCCAACGTTGAAAAAACTAGTATGGATTTCCGCATTTAAAATTTCCTGAAAACCACACGCATGCCTTTTATGTTCTTATCATGTTTATCACACTCTAAAATGATCCAAAGGTCGATTTTAAGGCCAACATTGAAAAAACACGCATGGATATCCGTGATTAAAATTTTGTGAAAACTTTGACGCATGCATTTTATGTTCATATCATGTTCAGCACACTCTAAAATGGTCCAAACGTCGAGTTTACGACCAACGTTGAAAAAACTCGCATTGATTTCCGTAATCGATTTTTTGAAAACTTTTACGCATGCCTTTTATGTTCGTACCATGTTTAGCACACTCTAAAATGGTCCAAAAGTCGATTTTAAGGCCAAGTTGAAAAAACTAGCATGGATTTCCGTGATCAAAATTTCGTGAAAACTTTGACGCATGCCTTTTATGTTCATATCATATTTGTCACACTCTAAAATGACCAAAGGTTGATTTTATGGCCAACGTTGATAAAACTCGCATGGATCTCCGCTATCAAAATTTCGAGAAAAATTTGACGTATGTCTTTTATGTTCAATTCATGTTTAGCACACTCTACAATGGTACAAAGGTCTATTTTAATGCTAACTTTGAAAAAACTCGCATGGATTTCCGCTATCGAAAATTCATGAAAACTTTGACGCATGCCTTTATGTCATAACATATTTATCACACTCTAAAATGGTCGAAAGGCGATTTTAAGGCCAGCGTTGAAAAAAGAAGCATCGATTTCCGTGATCAAAATTTCGTGAAAACTTTGACGCATGCCTTTTACGTTCATATCATGTTTAACACACTTTAAAATGGTCCAACGGTTGATTTTAAGCCCAACGTTGAAAACACTCACATGGATTTCCGCTATCGAAATTTCGTGAAAAATTTGAAGCATGTCTTTTATGTTCATATCATGTTTAGCACACTCTAAAATGGTCCAAAGGTCGATTTTAATGCAAACGTTGAAAAAACAACCTTTGATTTCCTCAATCAAATTTTCGTGAAAACTTTAACGCATGCCTTTTACGTTCATATCATGTTTAGCACACTCAAAAATGGTCCAATGTTAGATTTTAAGGCCAACAATGAAACAACTAGCATGGATTTCCTAGATCAAATTTTCGTGAAAACTTCGACGCATGCATTTTGTGTTCATATCATATTTAGCACACTCTATATGAGAAATTCGAGTGTTCAAAGATTTGATTCATTTTGTGCTTGGACAATCTATACCGAATCCTCCAGTTTATATGAGAAATTTAGAAGCGACAAACTCACTCCAAAGAATGTCGAAGAATTCATTGACACTGCGCATGATTCGAGGGCGAATCATTTTTAAAGAGAGAGGGAATGACGCGAATCAAGGAACACTGATTATTGAGCATAAAATTGATAAAGACTTG
>CATIWQ010388884.1:0-14656 GCA_949673415.1 Euphorbia schlechtendalii
ATTACACAAATAACAAGTTCTATCTTGGTATTCAGAGCCAATTGGCTAGCCGCCAATCTCCATTTTTTTTTCCGATTACAAATCATGGCTACATCAAGTTCCATCTCTGCCGCCACCTCTGGTCCTCTCTCAAACACAGTCATCGCCTCCATTGAAACCACCGCTGCACCATCACTATCGCACCAGATGCCAATAAAATTGGACTCCACCAATTTTGTCTTATGGAAGACGCTGATCACGCCTATGATTGCAGGCTGTGGTTACTTGAAATATGTTAATGGGACTGCCGTAATCCCTCATGAAACACTAGAGAATGATGAATCGAATCTAGCTTATGATCTTTGGTTTCGCCAGGACCAGCAGGTATTATCTTGGACATTCAATGCAATTTCACCGTCATTATTACCGCAGGTGATTGGAGTTCATACTGCGAGGGCTGCTTGGCCTAAGTTGGAACAGGCCTATGCCTCGGGCTCAAAGAGCTAGGCTCGTGAATTAAAGCTACAACTGAATTCGTTGGTCAAGTCAAATTCAGAAAATGTGACTAAGTATATGCAGTGAGCTAAGCTTATCGCGGACCATCTCGCTTCGTTACAGTATCATGTTTCGGAAGAGGATCTTGTGGATTCTATCTTGGATGGCCTGCGAGGACCACTACGTGATATATGTCGTACGTTCTGTACTCGAACGGTGTCGCTTGATAATCTGTTGGGGGTGCTTATGACTGAAGAGAGGCACCTTAAGAGGGAAAAATTGCTGGTTGAAGACATCAACACACCTACAGCCCATTATACTGTGAAATCGGGTTATGGAAGAGGACGAGGACGAGGCCGAGGCCGTGGACAATCCTCACAACATTTTGATTCCTACACTCGATGTGGGCAGAATTCAAGCTATTCTAGGTAGAAACATACCTTGGAATGTATCCTCAATCAAGCAGTGGAAATTCATGACAAACTACACAGTTTGCACCTCTAGATGTTGGCACGGTTAAGTGTCACAATTGTCAGGGGTACGGTCATATCTCTAGGCAATGTCCATCACCAACAACCACTATTAACCAATACCCAGCTAAACCGATATCCAACCACACCACCTTACATAATTCGGATTCCAACTGGATCATGGACAGTGGAGCAACGCATCATTTGACCTCTGATTTGGGAAGCTTAAATCTGCACTCAGAGTATTCTGGTCCTGAGGAAGTACAACTAGGTAATGGCTCTTCCCTTCCTATTAGAAATGTTGGTTCTAGTTCCATTCCCATTGATAATAAGTCGTTACAGTTGTCTAATGTTCTGCATGTTCCTAATTCAAATGCGAATTTGGTTTCAATTAGTGCTCTAACCAATTCTAACGATGTATTTGTTGAATTTTTTGATAAATTTTTTGTTGTGAAGGACCTGATTTCCAAACAGGTGATACTTCGAGGCCCGAATAGGAATGGATTATATGTACTTCCCTCTGGTGGTTGTGGCCCTGTCCGATGTCATCTCACCTCCTTGTCCACTTGGCATGAGAGGCTTGGTCATCTAGCTATTTTAGTTGTTCGTCGTCTTTTGAATCATCAGCATATTAATTTTTCGTCAAATAAAAACTCTTTACACAGTTTGTGTTCTAGCTGTGCTGTTAGTAAGAGTCATAAATTGCCATTTCGTTTATCTGAGTCTGTTACTTTTGAACCATTAAAATTGATTTGTTCCGATGTTTGGGGGCCATCCTCGATTGAATCTCTTGATGGTTATTCTTATTATGTTATTTTTTATGATTCATTCAGCAAATATAGTTGGATTTATTTCTTACGATATAAATCTGAAGTCTTGAGCTATTTATTAAGTTTCGGTCCGTTGTTGAAAGGTATTTTGGACGACCTATTAAGGTATTCCAATCTGATGGCAGGGGTGAATTTGTTGGAATGAAAAACTATCTTAATTCTAATGGCATTCAACATCGTATGTCCTACCCGCATACCCCTGAACAAAATGGGGCTGCGGAATGGAAACATAGACATGTAATTGAAACTGATCTTTCGTTGTTACATCGAGCAAATTTGCCAATGAAATTCTGGTCATATGCGTTTGACACGACAATTTATCTCATTAATCGCATGCCGTTAACTTATGATTTGTCCCCTTATCTCAAGTTATTTCGGGTAGAGCCAGATTATGCTTTCCTGCGCATTTTTGGGTGTTTGTGCTATCCTTGGTTACGTCCGTACTCATCTCATAAACTCAATTTTCATTCACGAAAATGTGTCTTTCTGGGATATAGCAAAACACATAAGGGATATCGTTGTTATGATTGTGTTTCTCGAAAATTCTTTATCTCACGTCATGTCGTCTTTGATGAGCAGGTGTTTCCTTACTCGAAGGATCATGATACTGTTGCTTTGTCTACATGTCCAGCTCCCACCTCGTTACCTACAATGCATATTCAACCTTCCATTCCTCAACCACGTTTGCCTATTGCCCCACCACAAGACACACATCCAGCCCCACCTATCACTTCAACATCCACCCGGAAACAATCCAGACAGCCTAGCACACCTAACTCGTTACAAAAAAGGCCACCGCAACAACCACAGCCATCCCCTATACCAAATCAAGCCATAGCTACATCTTCAAATCCATGACAGATCTCTCTTGTAGTTGATCTTCGGCAACATTCCAGCCCAATTCCAACCCGCAAACGTAGCTCGAAACCACCACCACCAAAAACAATGATCACACGTCAAACCACGGGCAAATTGCCTCCAGCAAAATCGAAGTCATATGCTATTCAGATTACAAACAGTGACCCAACATGTTTTACTGAGGCATCTAAACATAGTTGTTGGAGGAAAGCTATGTCGGAAGAGTTTAATGTGTTGCTTCGGAATGGGACTTGGAAATTGGTTCCGCCACCCGTTAATGCAAACATCATTGGGTGTAAATGGGTATTCAAGACAAAGTTACATCCAGATGGTACGATTGATCGCTATAAAGCTCGATTAGTGGCTAAAGGGTTTCATCAAAGACCAGGACTTGATTTTCATTATACTTTCAGTCCAGTAATCAAACCCACAACCATTCGACTCTTATTGTCATTAGCGGTATCATTCCATTGGTCTATCACGCACTTGGATGTTTCCAATGCATTTCTACACGGGGATCTAGATGAACCCGTTTATATGGTTCAACCTCCGGGCTTTGTCGATCGCTCAAGAGAGTCTCATGTGTGTCGACTTTATAATTCCTTGTATGGACTCAAGCAAGCGCCGAGAATGTGGCACAAACGGCTTACGCAGGTGTTACTTAAGTATGGTTTTATGGCCTCAAAAGCTGATGTCTCGTTATATTTTTTGCACCGTGGAGCACTTACTATTTTTTGTCTCATTTATGTTGATGATATCTTGCTTTTTAGCAATGATTTAAAGGCTGAGGAAGAGGTCATTTCCTTCCTTCAAAGTCAGTTTGCAATAAAGAATTTGGGGCCAGCCCGATACTTTCTTGGTGTGGAATTCAAACGCCACTCAGAATTTCTTGTCCTCAATCAACAAAAGTATACCCGTGACATACTCTCCAAGGCATCTATGCTTGATTGTAAGGGAATTGCTACTCCAACTACCTCCTCACATGTTCTTTCTTCCGCTGGTCGCAAATTTGATGATGTTTCACTCTACCACAGTCTGGTTGGCAAGCTGCAATACTTAACGATAACAAGACCGGACATTGCATACTCCATGCATAAAGTAGCACAGTTTATGCACAATCCTACAGTCCTTCATCGGCAAGTGTTAAAAAGGATCATGCGGTATCTCCAGTCCACCACTTCCTTTGGATTGTGGTACACAAAGCAACCATGGGTTGAGTTGAGTGGCTACTCAGACTCGGATTGGGCTGGTGACCCTAATGACTGTCGGTCTACAACAGGCTTTGTGGTGTTTCATGGTACTAATGTCATATCTTGGGCTTCACGGAAGCAATGTGCGGTATCTCGTTCTTCGACTGAAGTAGAGTATCGAGCTCTTGCAACAACAACCTCGGAGTTGTCTTGGCTAAGCATGTTAATGGCGGAACTAGGTTTTGGGTTACATATTCTGCCTACCATTTGGTGTGATAATCTAAGCGCAACTTACCTTACGGCAAACCCGGTTTTTCATACAAGAACTAAGCATTTGGAACTTGATTTCCATTTTGTTCGTGAGAAGGTTGCGGCGAAGTCTCTCCAAGTTCGATACATTCCCACGGAAGATCAAATTGCAGATGTGTTGACGAAACCTCTAACAACAACACGGTTTCAGCTTCTACGGGACAAGTTGGCCGTTGTCTTCAACCCCGGCTCAACTTGAGTGGGAATGTTAGTGTACATGTATTAGTAAGGGCTTTAGTGTACTTTCATGTATCTTGTAACCCTACTATATAATGAAATATCTCTCCAATAACGTCAGTATTGGAGATTACACAAATAACAAGTTCTATCTGAAAACACCCTATTGAGGGTATTTTTGGTGGCAACGGGACATTGGCACATTTACATCTATTTGTAAGAGAGAAACTGAAAAATATTGAAAAGGAAAAAATTAACAAGTGTCGAAAACTAAATGAGGAAAGATGCTAATTTGGACTTTGGAGACACCAATTTTTTTTCATAACACGTTTTACTTGAGCTCCTTTATTTATTTTCCTTCTTTCTGCTCCAAGATAGACGAATTTACAAGTGATGACCAAAACTATATACAGTTGAGTTTTATATTACACCATCATTCATCTCATAAACTTGTTCAAATAAGTCAATTACCACCTTAAAACTTTTAAAAGTTA
The DNA here is from genome assembly GCA_949673415.1 of Euphorbia schlechtendalii. Lineage (NCBI taxonomy): Eukaryota > Viridiplantae > Streptophyta > Magnoliopsida > Malpighiales > Euphorbiaceae > Euphorbia > Euphorbia schlechtendalii. The sequence goes on from CATIWQ010388884.1 coordinate 4,803, forward strand.
CCAAAAATCTTCTGTACTTGAATAAAAATTTACCGGTTTGTCCTCTCAATACCACGTATTAGCTTGTGATCAGAGGAGGAAAATCTGAAAAATTGCATATTCGAAAAGTTAAACCAATAAAAAACCAACAAGTGTCAATGGTAGGGTAAGTAAAGTTAAGGGTGATAAACGACTATTTTAGATAAGTTAAATGGGTTATAGACGCATTACACCTTTATAATAATATATGTTTTTTCACGTATGAATCAAAAGAATTTATTTTATAAAATACCATGGAGTTGCTAGTCATTTAAGAAAGTGCAAGATGTCTTGTGCAATGATAATGATATGACACCCATTATTAATTAGTTAATATAAACAGGATTTATTCGAACTAATAGTTCAAGGAGTTAGAGTGGAAAATTAGTGAATTACAGATGATAGGAACCCAATACGAAAGAAGCTGAAAAGCGTTCTCTCTTAAATTGATTGATTTTGAATTAGTTCATGTTATTTATTATGCTATATAAATAATGAAAATGATAAACAAAATCCAAGGTTCTGTTTGGATTTACATATTTACCTAAATTATAACTATTGTACACTTACATGTTTTACATGTATATAGTATCATGCTTCATGGGTATTATCAATTATTTTTATAAAAAAAACTAGCGTACACTTTTATTGTTTTACATGTATACAGTATTTTTTAGCAAATTATGTACATAGTATTATGGTTCATAGGTATAACACAACTTGCTCGAAGTTCACTAATATTATATAGATATAAACCAACTTAGGATATATTAGATTTTTAAAAATTTGCATATATATAGTATTACTATACACTAACGTTTTAGGAGATTAATACACAACAAACCAATGTTACAAGTATACTTGTTAACTGGGCGGGCTTATCAGGGTCAGTCCCGGGCTTAGGCGGGCTTTTATATAAATAACTCTGTCTAAGCCCTCCCCGGCCTTTTCGATAAAAGTACAGGGCAGGGCCGAACATGGTCAAAGTTGAAATATCTTGTCCAAAGCCCGATAATTTTTCAAATTAATAAAATCAAACAACAAAAAAAAGTCATCTAAGTAGATTAAGTAAAAACAATCCAAATCCAAAACAAAAACTTTAAAAAAAATCATTTAAAAAATATGCTTAGAGATGAGAGGAGCATCAATTGAAAAAAAGAACTAAGCAAGTTTCTATTAATATATATGAAAGGAGTGACGGCTAATTAGAGATGAAATGGGCAGATTACTTAAGTTTAGGAATTAGGACTAAAAGAGTTTTTATTAATTTATATACTAGATAAATAATAGCTGAGTTGGTGTTAGTAAAAGATAGGCCTGAGTAATGTAAAAGCTATTTTTAATATATCTAAATAACTTATCCAGGCAGGGCCGAGCTTAACAGGTTTTAATATGTATGTCCAAGCCCTGCCCTTTAATAGCAGGGCTTTAAAAAGGCTTGGTCCGGGCAGGGCCAGGCCGGGCTTTATACTAAATATAATGTTCAAGACTTTTTACTTTAGAAATTAGCCAGGGCCGGCCGCCCGCTCAGTTAACAGAACTAGTTACAAGGACTTCCCTGTGACTTAATTATTGCCATGGGTAATTAGACGCTCCAGACATTGAACATAAAGAGCAGCAAATCATCAAATAAAACACGAAAAGGAAAGAAAAGAAATAACAAGAGCTATATAAAGTCATTATATCTTCATTTACACACTGGAACTGATTTCAATTATTTACAACATCAATACAAGACTGGAAACCCAACAAACATACATTTATTCACACTTCCTCTTAATTAAAAAAAAAAATTATTAATTTCACACCCGAATCAAAGAATAAATCACTCCTTCAGCATCTCACTCTAATCATATGCCTATGCTTAATTCAGCATACAATATCATGGAGCATATAAAATGCCATCAACTTAAATTAACTCTTACAAAATATTACCTGTAATCAAATTTGTCGCCCTCGTTTTCGTAACGGTTTTGCAACCTTGGTCCTCCGTCGTGACTATTTACATGAGCTTCTGTCTATTATTTACATTTCCAAGTCTGAGTATTATTTGTTTTCGGGTAGACACAGTTATTTACAAAGGCCATGGCTTCGGCCGTCAATGTGGGCCCATTCCACCCGATTTCTTCAACTCCACTCTTATGCTGCAAATGCCTGTAAATTAGCATGAACTAAATCGGTCAAGCATAAAGTCAACACAAAGACCAGAAACAATCTCAGCATTTAAGTTTTTCTAAGAATTGCATTAGCCTCCTAGTTTTATTGCCAAAAACAATTACCACAACGACCAGGTAACTTAACTAAACAATTTTTACGGAATTGGGTTATTAAAACCCCCCCGAAATGGTAATGAAAAAAAATATTTATGAGCCTACATTACCTAATATAGGTCAACAATGTTTCGAAATATCCGAGGAAAAAGAAAAATATTCCGAAAGCAAAAAAACAGAGGAAGAAAAATCAAGCACCTTGCATTTCGAAGATGATGAAATACTGGAACTAAATTCTTTGATCGTGACTCGATCGTTCGAGTTGGAATCCTTTCAATTTCAACTTCCCCTGACAATACCGCTTTAATCCCCTCTGTCACCATCGGTTGAAAGTATATCTGTCAAAATCGATACGAGCAAAAAGACAAGTTAAGAACCACCATAAAACAAGAACAAATCTCTTTACATTTTATTTTTAATTGTATGCTGAATAGTAATATAATACCTCGGGCTTTTCCCATATAGGGATGCAAAGTTGATGCATTTGCAGTTCAGCTTCTGATATAAACAAATGACGATTCTCTTCAGTTCCGATACTTGCTTTCCTAGCTTCCGGAAAAACACTATTCCCCTTAATCTTACCTTCGTAATAATTCTTGTTGTCATCCAAATTCCCATTTTCACCGTTTACGTCAACATTATCATCCCGCTCTCTTCTATTGTTGTGTTTTTGACAAATATTCCACTTCTTGACCGGCTCAACTACTAACTGCCCATCGCTTTCCAAACCCGGTTGGCAAGTTGTGCCCACTCCAGGCTCAACGGCGGTGGTGGGGCCCGATATCCGCAACAGATATTGTACAACACAGCCGGAGGGAGAAAAAACAAGAAGGTGTTTCTTCAATTTCGAAGCGGCATTATCCAAATACGAAGTTTTGTTAGGTTCGAAGTTATGAAAAGATGACGCAACTGCCCCTGAAAGGGAATTGAACCTGCCGTTAGTTCCATTCCTTATCCTGCTCACAGCAGACAGGGTTACGGGTGGACTTGTTTTGGTCGTATTACTAGCATCTGAACTCCGAAAATTTACCGATCCTCCAAAGGGGCTAATAGAAAATAAATGACTTGTTCCCCTCGAAGAACTTATCATTATCCAATTGCTGTCGTCACTGAAGCTGATGTCTTGTATGACCTGGGATTATATTCAGGAAAAACGATAAATATACAAAAATATAAAATTTGAAATCTAGTTTTCATTCACGAATATGATGAAACATATAATGTTTTTCTTACAGCATTGGTTAATCCACGTTGCAGGCAGTAAAGATGTGAATAAGATGCACTGGCATCGCATGCTGGCATTATTTTATAAACATTTATGTTATGACCGTGAACCGAGGCAGTGACTAAGAGGGTCCCGCTAGGATCGAAGCACAAGGAAGAGATAGGACTCTTGTGTGCTCTAAATTGAGAAATTACAACTTTGCCAACGATGTCCCTCACAACAACCTGATCAAAACGAGTAAAATTAAAAAGGGTAAGAGTAAGCCCGTGAGAAAACATGCTTGAAGTTTCATATGTATGACCAGAGATTGTGTATAGAGAAAAAAGGTAGAGCAGTAATACAATGAAGGAGGCATGTTTTGGGGATAGCCTATAGGATGAAATAATAAAAAATATAGAACTTTTTCGGAAATGATCGCAAAATCCTTTACTTAAATCCTTAAACTGGAAAAAAAAAATCAACTAAGCCATCAACTTTTCAAATTTGAAAATATTATATTATATCCATTCTTTAACAAGCTCAATCATGTAATAACCTATAAACTTAACACGGCTAAAAGATCAAGATTTTGACCAAGAAACATTTTTGTAATTGAGGGACTTAATATAGTAAAACAGTAATGTTAAGGGATTTGAGAATGTGACAATTGTTTTGCTTATAGACACATGCGTCAACTGAGTTAAATATCAGGGTTCCAACGAATCAGATTGTTTTGCTTGGTGTCTTCTGTTTTTTTGTTTGTTCAACTTGTAAATTCAATATTTCTTATCTACTATGTGGAAAAGCTATCCATCTTGTTCTTAATGGTGTCCTTTAAACAGATTTTCTTCTAAAATTTTGAGGAGATAATAAGATTGGAGTATATAAGTTAATACACATTTAAAAAAAAGCAATATTGCTACAAAAAATAAGTTGACCATCAGCATAAAAAAGGAAACAAAACAAAAGAAGAAGCAGTTGCGTACCATTCCGATATTGTCTGCATCAGGTGAATGGCCATTAGCAAAGCCATTGCCTGACCGATGGGAGCCATTGGAATCAGGTCGAAGCTCTGAGTAATACCTCGACAATTTCTTGTAACCGATATCTCCGAGTGTCACTATTCCAGCTGCCAGCTGTTTGCTTGATTCTTTAGCATAGTGTGCAACTATACTCCCATTTGAATTATAACTTGCAGAAGGTGTTAAATGCTGTGGGCTTACTCGTCCAGTATTGGACACTGCAACTGGGCTTCCGCTATAAGCCAGCCACCTTGGGCCCACTGCAAGCGGCCCATATCCAATGCCAGTACTCGTTACAGGGTTTGTGAGAATAGTGTATTCTCTCTCCAGTGTTGTAGCATCAAAACAATGTATCTGCAGCGTACAAAACAAAATTAAAATACCTAACCTAATAACACAAACTAATGTGTATTTTTGCCCCCCTTGTTACCCCTCTCAAATCACAAAAGTGCAATAGTTTGCCATTGAATGCCATGTGTCAGCATCTGGTTGGTTTGACTTTTCAAAGATGTCCTTTTTCTCTCTTGAACCAGGAGTTGCCACATGGCGTTCACGGTGCAAACTGGCGCACTTTGGCAAGTTAAGGAGGGTAACGGGGACCTTCAAAATATTCAGGGGGGGAGTTGGCAATTTGAACCAAGTTCAGGGGGCTAATTAAAATTTTGCATTAGCTGACCTGAGCTGCTTGAGAGATAGCAACAACTCGAGAGCTGCACCTCACGGAATAAACAGCCGATCGGAACTTGAGAGTGTGAACATAAGTTTGAGATGGCAAAGAATAAAACCTAACCACAGTGGCCACGCCACTATCATTTCCCGAATCACGCCTGATGCTATTAGCTCCAGAAAGTGCCCCGTTGCTGCAGATTACTAGAACTGGCCGATGTTGTGCAAATTTGTCGTCAGAATTCTTAGATGCTACTGGTTTTGGAAGCAGTTGGATGAAAGAAACAGGGCCATCGTATCTAGAAACAAGATTACGAACATTATCTGCTTCGTCAACATCCCAGACCTGGAATCCAGACCGATATCCTAACAACAGAACTCGTCGAATCACATCATTTGAATATTCTAGCTTGTCGAACCCAGCCCATCGCACCTAAGAGTCACCGTAATGGATTACAATCAGAACCATGAGCAACAAGAGAATTTTAGTTTCACAAAGCCATTAGTTAAGCATGATACTATTTGGATCAAAAAGGTTCTCACTAGAAGGCTAGATTGAACCAAATAAAAAACGGGAATTTAGAATGTAAGTTCACCATCAAGCATTGATTAATCATCTAGGGAAGAAAGTGTAGTCCAATGAAAAAGATAATCAACAAGGAAAAGCAAAACTAAACACCTTGCATGGGAAAGTGCAAAAGTATACTACATGAAAAGCTCACATGCACACATATAAAGTTAGAGAGAGAGAAGAAATTTAAGTTACTAGAATTGAGCTATCCATAATTCTAAACAGACAAACACTAAATGTTCAATATCCTACTCTTAAAAAAATTCACTCCAAGAGAAAGGTCTATAGATCATTTTTTTTCATCATTCGCTCCAATTTTAGATTCTAGTTAAGCTCTTTCTTCTTCAAAATTTACAAACTGTGAAAGCCTATGACTAATGACTTTGCCCATCCCACTAGTTTTTGGAGGTAAGTTCAACTATACAAAAAGATCGGCTGAAAGTTCAAGTCTCATTGGGACCAAATACGATAAGTCGATAACCCTACAGAAAACGAAATATGTCCAAAAAAATTATCAACCTGATTCACTTCTTGAACTTTTTTCTTTCTCAACCAAATCAAACCACAAAAACCCAAAAGAGAACACCAAACCATAAGCAGGAAAAGCAGGATTTTTCATTTCTTTTTCAAATTTCCCAGACTGTAAAAACATACGAATAGCAAGCTTGAATGTTCCACAACTTCTTGGTGGTAAGGGAATTTATCCCAAAAGGAATGTTCAAGGTTCAAATCTCATTGAGATGAAATATTACACCCTTAAAGATGAGATATTATAGTTCTTGAACATATCTCTTCATTGACCAACCCAAAAGAGAACAGCTGAACTTCAGCAGAAAAGGCAGGATTTTTCACTTGTAAAACATTTTCTTGTCATCATCCAAACCAGAGCACCTATCTAAACTGCAGCAATAAACACAACAAGTAGCCACAGCAAATTTTAAACACCCTCGGCCTTGATTATAATCCCACCCATAGTTGCTAACTCGAGATTCGAATCGAGAATCGAAACCCTAATTTCGTGGATCGCGAGTCATATCATAAGATTCGGCTCATAGTTATGAAATTATAGAAATATAGCGTTTAAAATGTTCAACTAATAGAAACGATTATATTTTAGTCTAAATACAAGTAAAAAAGAGTCATTTTCCACTTTTCCTAAATTAGAGACTAATTTTAAAGCAAATAGAGATTTCTCTCATTTCAGTGCACAACAGTTCCACCCCCTAATCGCTGGAGCTGTCATCAAAGTAATTTGCGTTGATTCGTCAATCCATTGTTGGTTCTAGATTTCACCTCACTCTAGAGAGTAATAAGTAAAGTGCTAGACTTTGATAAACTTTAGTCAAATATTTGATCTCATCATCTTCAAAGAGTACGATTCTACCATGTTTCAACATTTTCTCGATATAGTTCATGAATCGGCCGAATTGTTAGAATTGTAAGATTCGGCTGATTCAGAATCAAATCGGTCAAGAATCGTAAGAATTACGGTGTATTTAGATTCAACCCATAGATCAATCGATTTTGGGGCAAATCGGATCTAATCGAGTATCAACTGACTAACAGTTTGTAGCAAGTTATACTAGAGCCCTATTGAAAAATTCAAATCTCATCTACCTAAGTACAATAAAAACCACCTTAAGTAAAGCGCGGACTAATATCAAACTAAGAACAACGAAAAATGAGTTGACTTTATACCACACAACAGCAAACACAATACACCTCTAAACTCTTTCTACTAAAGTACACATGGCACAAGTTGAGATAGGCACGAAACTAGAACAGCGCAAGAAATTCAACATGAATAAGCAAAATAAATGCTTTAAAGGGAAATTTCCAAGAACAAAAAATGAGCTAATTTACCTGATCATTACTGTTATCGTCATCTCTATCCACAAAAGAGGCAGCAGACCTGGCAACCGAGGAAGCCCCAGCAGAAACAATCCTCAAATAGCTTGAAAAAGCACGAACCGAACTTGGTATAATCCCATTATTCCCTCTTCCCTCCCAATTCTTCTGCTGTTGCCCATCGATACTATTCTTCATAATAGTTCCGATACCCCAACAACGACGCAAGCTAAATCCGCTAATGTTCCTTCTAAAATTAATAAAATTGAATTGCAATATGCCCTTTCTTGATGTTAAATAAGTTTACGTGACAGTTGGTTGCTTGGATAAACTCAATCCAAATCAAAATAGTAAACCAACAATCGCCCTTTTGTAGATTATGGGTTTTGAAGAAAAACACAATATTCAACGGAATTGGACAAATATAGAATGAGTTGACATCCAAATCATAAGGATTTCAAAAGACAAACCCGGACTTGGGAAGATATGATAGCAGATCACAAGTCGGTTTTCCAAAAAAAAAATTATAAAATTTATATAAAAATAAATTAAATAAAGTAGTAATATAGTAGTAGAAAGTTTTGAAAAGATATGATCCAACGGATTGACGACGGAGCGACGCGAGATCAGTAAACGAGGGAGAGAGAAAAGAAAAGAACAGGATATCTATTACTATCTGTATTACTATTTTACGAGGCTCGGTATTATAATTCAATTTAGTTTAAACCAGTTGAATTAAATTTAATAATATATAAAATTAAATTAATTTCAATTAAGTTGAGCTTTTAAAAATTAAAAAACTAAAGAGAATAGGATTTTAGTTTGATTACTTCTCATTGATTTTTCTTCTGAAATGTCAATTACCATCCAAATTTTTCTAGGATAGTCCTTGATAATGTTCATTTTATCCAGTTTATTTTACATATTCAAGTGGTTAGGCGTTTTGCCATATTGCATGTGCTGGTGGCCAGGCGCTAATGAAAAAAGGAAGAAGAAACCAAGCTGTTTGCGGAAAAAGGCAAATTTATCATTTGGACGGGCATTGCTAAGAAAATTTGGGAGATATTTAACAACACCCTTCTTTCTGCTGTTTATTCTTTACAACTTATGGGTTATATATTTGTTTCAATAAAACTTTGTAACCATATTATATTTATAAGTATTGAATATAAACTCAATTGAATGGATTATAAACTAATAAAATTAAAGTATAAGTGTCTGAAATTTTGTTTTAGTTATTTCATTGTTTAATTACAATATTAATTATGATTCCTTTTCTGAAATTTTAAAATTTCAAAACTATCAACAACAATATACATAAAAACGTTGTCAAACATCTAACAACATCAAGTCATTTTATTTAAAAAAGTTTAATGGACGAAATTAGACCATAAACAATGTTAAAATTCCACGGTCAATCAATTTCCCTTTCCATGTCCAAAACCAACAACCATTCTCAATAATATTGCTACTTTCTTCGACCACTCTTAACCTACAATTTCCTTTTTCTTTATTGTTGTCATTTGAATTTTATCAATTCCATTATTATTTATACTATTATTTGCTAATAGATTGAAGTATTGGCCCAACCGATTCCTTTTACAAGTATAAGTTAATTGTTTTTCAAATAAAAGATTATCATTTTAAGTTTCAAAAAATAAGCATAACATATATTCTTTAATGTTTCTTATTATATTAAAACGTCACTAAGTCCTTGTTCTCTTCACCTTCAATTTGGTTCAGTTAAGTTCAGTTCAGTTAAGGTCTATTAAGTTCAATTCAGGTCCATAACTTTTAATTTTAATAATGATTATTCTAATTAATCTTTAATAAAAATTAATAGTAATAATAACAAAAAGAAGAACAATGATAAAAATATTAATATCGAAAAATAATTATTATTTAATTTAGTTAATATTAATTATAAATATAGTAGAAATAATTTTTAAATAGTAGTAATTACTAGTGTTATTGATATAATAATAGAATTAATGTAATTATAATATAACAATATTTTTATTTATAATCATAGTATTAATTAGTTAGAAAATGTGATATGGGATAATAAAATAAAAATATTTATTAATTAAAATAACTATTACGTTTTTGCAATCCAATAATAAGTGATAATTTGAATCCAAACTACAATATATTATAATAATTATTATTAGTTCACGTGTAATTATAACAATAATTATTATTTGAATAACAAAATTTTAATTAAATGAATTTACGTATTATAACAATTTTTATTA
>CATIWQ010388939.1:0-14738 GCA_949673415.1 Euphorbia schlechtendalii
GTTAGATTAGTTTAGTGAATTGTAACATCTTTGTTGAACTTGCATGTTTTCTCTGCTATCCTTATTTCGTAGGGAAAATCTATATATTTAGATTTTCTAATCTTTCATATCTATATTTACTCATTCTTCATTCTAACCCTCTTATCCAAAACCTTATATTATTTTATTTTCTTTATTTTGTCTTCCTTATTGATCTTTAGACTTGGTTCCTTCTCTGTGGGGTTCGATATCTTTTAAAACTACATCGTAACTGAATACTTGTAGTTATCATCATTTTTCTATTTGATAAGAGGTACTGACAACACTTATACTTTACGTGAACAATTTTTTGGCGCCATTATTATATAGCCAAATCTTGGGACAAATTATTAAACTTATCAGTAGAAAAGTGGTGAACAAAAACCTTGTTCCCCACACTTCTACCGTTAAGTTAAAAGTTTAAAATACGAACAGGTGTTGTCAGTACCGCTTATCAAAATAGAAAAATGGTGACCACTGCAAGTATACAGTTTCGATGTAGTTTTAAAAGATATCAATCTCACAGGGAAGGGATTCGGTTCTAAAGACCAACTAGAGTTACAGGGTAAACGAAAATAGGTAATTTTGAAGTGAGGGTTCGGATAATAGACAGATAAATAGATAGATGTATGAATAGACTAGAAAATATATAAAATATAAAGATATTCCCTAAGAAAAAGTTTAGCAGAGAAAAACATGCAAAATCCTCAAGTGTATTTCGTACACTAGATAACTTCAACAAATAAGGTTCTAGACGCCTTAATATTCAATAATTCACTGCAGAGCAACACATGAGATGACTTTTCTAAGTCCAGGGTAAACGAATTATGACACTTATAAGAACCTGGATAACTATAATACTATGCTTAGTACAGGTTGCTCTCACATAGCCATATTTAGCAAGTTACCATTCCAAAAATGTTGGCTCACTAAACATGTTATAATCACAGATCCAGTGATTATACACAATCTTGTTAACCCTAAAATCACTCTTAAAATTAACTAGAAAGCATATAACTTGATTAATATAAATGACGCAAGAAGAATTACTCGTTACAACACAAAGGCATATTATAAACTTTGAAATAGAAAGTATAAGCAAAAAACAAAGTAAAGTTGAAAGGTTTGCAAGTGAAAGCTAAAGTTGATCAAATCGTATCCACTCTTTAATGGGAGTTGTCAATTCCCGCAATTCCAGCATCTACTTTGAATTTGGTCTCAACTAGTACAGAACCTCCGCTAGGATGGTATTCTTTGTGAATTTCGAATAAAAGAATGTTGAAGAATGAAAACTTTTATTGATAAGTGCTTTGCAATTACACTCATACAACAAACGCTCGAATTTGTGTAGAAATATAGTGATTGAAATAGGAATCGAATCACTTATACATTTTTCTCGCTAAGACTTTGAACGTAGAAAAATCTAGATATTTTCACTCTCTATCTATACACACATACTATCATTCAATGCCTTCTATTCATGCCAAAACACCATGCCACGAAATTGGTGGGTCTTGAATCCTATTTATAGAATACAAAGGGTTGTGTCACTCCAAACGAAGATTTATGTCCATTGGCGAAGAGTTGCATCACTTCATTTGATTGGATGCAAAGATTCATCCTCATCCACAATGGAAAGGCACCTTTTCATGATGGTTGACTTCCAAAGGGTGTCTTTTCAGTTTGTAGTTGATGGCAGTTGATCTTTGTTATCTTGTGGTTGGTAGTTGAAAAGAGATAACCATTAACCATCACAAGTCGCGACCACAAACTACATGTAGCGATTGTCAACATTGGTTGGCAGTTTTCTGTTTATGAAGAGTGATAAGTCGCGATCGCGAATAGGTGTCATGATCATGAAATGCTATTTCTTCATGATTCTTCTTTGCAACTTTGTTAATCTTTGATAACTTCGTTCCTAAGCCAAATCCTTGTGTTCCACGTATCTTTTTGTACCTTTTTCACTCTTTTTCCATAGAATTCCACTTTTGTTCATTTTACTTCCAAGATTTACTTAGTATCTGCATTTGCATAAAAAACAACTAAATACCATGTGAAATCTTTTACATGAAGTATAAAATGAAATGAAACCATATCGTTTTATGTTTGAAAATGTCATGATAATAAGTGTAATTATACACTTATCTCACCCCCACACTTAACTTTTACCTTGTCCTCAAGGTAAAAACAACAGAAGTGTATAAATAAGTATTCAAGTTCGTACCTCATTTGGCAAAATACTATCGTAGTGAGTACCACATTCCCACGTTCCATAAGATTCAAGTAAAAGTTCGAAATTTTCCACAAATTAGTAATGAGCAATTTATATAGTCCAGTTGCATACCTTTGCTTTTAATGGAGAGTCAATCGAATGGCATCTTCATATAAGTGTTATATGCCTACTCGAATATTACCTTCCCTCAAGTATAGTATTCAGTATTAAGGACAAAGGGGGAACAATTTTGAAAGTTTGATCTCAAGGCATTTTAGGCAACCTAGGATGCTAAAATCACTCTCAGTGGTTGCATTTTATGCTCCATATCACTCTCCCCTTTTTTTAGTGGTTGCATTTTATGCTCCATACCACTTTCTCTTATTTTTTTCTTTTAAGCATATGTTTTTGAAGTACAGATTCGTCATTTTTCATGCTATGCTTTCTTTTCTTTTTTCACTCATTGAATGGTTGCTGTTTCTGCTCCGTACCATTCCTCACCTTTTGCATAACTTATTGGTTATCATCTCTTTCTTTTGATTTTTTTTCAATACCCTCATCCTTTATTGATCACTTTCAAAGTATTAAGGCTATAGTTTTCCAACACTTTAGACACACTCAATACTTATAGTACATATTTGAGAATAGCATATAAAACTCATAATAAGAACACTACTAGTTATTACTCCACTTAAAACTTATTGGTAGCATTAAACTAAAACTATATAACTTATACTAATTCATGTTGCATTGAAATATATATCGAAACTTACTTGGAATGTTGCTATCGAATGTTACTCACAACTCATCCTTGCCAAATGCTAAATATTATGCTAAAATGCTCACACTCTCAATGTGTCATCATACTCGAAACACTTTGTTCAAAATATGCACTAACTTCAAACTTGAATTGCCTAACACTCACAATAAGGAACATATGTTAGTATAATATAGGTATGGATAATGTATAAATAACACAAAAATCAAGAAAAAATTTCAAATTCTTCAACTTTTTAATTTTATTTAATTTTTTTGGATTTTTGGGATTTTACAAATGTCCCCCCACACTAAATAACACAATGTCCTCATTGTGGAAGACTTTAAAATTGAAAATATAAAAACAAACAACTAGTCTGAAAATATGAAAAAAAAGTAAAGAAAATAGTAAACCCGTTCTATTGAGAAGGAGAATCCGAGGGACTATGAGTAAATTGACAATTTTGTTTTCTAAAGAAGGATAGTAATTTTTGAAGCATCGATTTATTACTTTTCTTTAGAATTTTCATATCTCTCTTCATTACTCCAAGTTCCGTTTGGCGATTGTCCAATTTTTGTTGCATGCTCACCTTCCAATCTTCCGGAGCTTCATCTTCTTCTTCTTCATCTTCTTCCTCGATCATCGGAGCCTTGCCATGACGACGTCTAGCGGTTGGATCAGATGGGCCAATGGAAGAATCTTCATGAGTCGAGATTAGCTTCTTTATGCGGTTGGAGTAGGAGTAGAAGGAATATACACCATTGTTCTCTTGAAGAAGTCCAGTGTTCTTCAAGTAATTCCCATCCATATAACGAAAATACTCACCCGGTCTTTGGACATAGGGGAGTTCATTTCTTGCACCCAAGATGATTGCAGTGACAAATTCGGCCGCTCCAATCTTGTTTCTCATGCTCGTAGAATTCTTCTTCATTATATCCCAAATAATTTCCACGAATTCCGCTTTTTGCTTCATCAAAGCGCAAGAAAGAACAAACAAATCTTTCTTTTGGACTTTTGTATTCTCTACTAAACAAAATACCGAAGTGGAAAGATATTTGTGTAGTGGAAGAATGCACTCATCCTTAATAAGTTTATTGGGAGAATTTTTTGGATCGAAAACTCTCTTACCCGTTAAATCTGCCCAAACTCGATTTGCTTGAAAAGAATCCATCATGCTAGATGAATTTTCAATTTCAAACCCAAACAAAGTACCCATCATCTCTATTGTGACTGTGTAATGTCTTCCTTGGTTGCGAAATTAAATCGCCCTCTTCTTCTTATCCTCAAAATCGAATGTCACTAAACATTCTAAAATCGAATCGTGATTTTGTGGAAATCTCATCTCCACAAATCGGCTTAAACCCAAATCAGCAAGATACATCTCCATTTGTTCATGGAGGCCTAAGGTTTCCAAGAATACCATATCAAGAAAGATCATACCATTGATTTCCAATTCCTTTAGAACTTGGAATCTTTTCCCTTCTTCACGTGATCGAATCGGAAAAAGACAACCATATTCTTGTTGGTAATTCGAGACTTCCCTTCTATTTGTGGCTACCTTGACACAAGGCATATTGGTTTTGAAGTAAAGGTTTGTAAAAGGTTTGATTATAGAAGAATAGAGATGAATTCAAAACTTTTGTAAGCTTTGTAGAAGTTGTGGTGGCTAAGGTTCAACTTAGACCTATTTATAGAGTTCTAAAAAGTCTCTAATTGGACAAAATAGTCAATATAGCCGTTTATCCTTCAAACTAGCCGTTATTGGCAGTTTCGAACATTTGTCGCGTGTTAAATTGCGATTTGTAATGGTAATATTCTGCCCGTGTAGAGATCGCGAAAGCCTATCGCGATCATGACTTTCCTCACGACAAAAACAAAAATTTTTACTGCATAATGTCATGGGCGCGATCTATAGTCGTGGTCGCAACTTACTGTAATTCTTCTATCTTTTCAATTTTTTTTAGACTTGGTCCTAGAAAAAACTTAGAAAATTAAATAAGCATGTTAAATATTATATTCATATTAACAAACATGATTAAAACAAATAATAAACAAACAAAGGAGAACAAAAGGAAACAAGTAAGAAATAATAAACTGTACAGAATCCTAAATCTAAATGAAAACGGATATTCAGTTAGGGGGAAGTGATTCTATCATTAAGTCTATCTTATAGTAGGACTCCCAGAGATCTCGCTCGACATCAAACATAAGAGTATGAATATCATCGATTTTTCTATGAATCGAGATCTGTGCCTCCATAAGTTCATTCAACCTTTCATGGAAGTTGGTTGTACTTCATTCTTCCTCCCTCGCTATTTCCCATTCCCGACGTCTATCAGCTTCCACCCTATCATCCCATGATTTCCGATTATAGGTGATTCTATCAACTCCAATGCACCTGACCAGAAACCCATACTCGAAGAAAACATCCGTAGTTAACTCTGGAATTTTATCTTCATTAGTAAAGACTTCAGTGGCAAAGAGCATTCTCCTAATCTGGCCTAACAGATTCGCCATGGTTCGACAACCGTACTCTATCATTCTAGGGTTCTGATAATTGTCTAATTACACTTATTTTCATATTAATTTTATACACTAAACACTATAGTTTAAGTCATTTTTATACTTCATATAAAAGATTTCATGTGGTATGTAGTTATTTTTTATGCAAATGCAGATACTATGTAAATTTTGGGAGTAAAATGATCTAAAGTGGAATTCTATGAAAAAAGAGTGAAAAAGGTGCAAAAAGATGCGTGGAACTTAAAGATTTGGCTTAGGATCGAAGCTGTCAAAGATTGGTGAAGTTACAAGGAGAATTCTGAAGAAAAATGCAATTCAAGGTCGCAACAATCATTCGCGGTCGTGACTTATTCTTCTTCAAAATAGAAAACTACCAATCAAAGATTCACGGTCTTGACTTGTATATCACGCTTGCGACTTGGACATATTTTGGTTTAATCTTCTTAACTACCAACCACCAGATAAGGACGATCAACTGCCATTAACTACCAGCAAATAGACACCTATCAAAAATCAACCAATCATGAAAAGGTGCCTATCCATTGTGGATTAGATTGAAGCTTCTCAACCAATCACAATGAAGTGATGCAATCATTCACCAATGGACACGACTCTTTGTATGGATAAATGCAACCCTGTGAACTCTATAGATAGGGTTCCGAACCTCACAAATTTAGTGGGTAAGCAGTGGGAAAACATTAGAGTGCATGAGAGAGATATAGTGTGTGTATAGATAGAGAATTCACTACATTCATAAGTGTTAGCGAGAAAATATTTAAGTGATTCGAATCCTTGTTTCGATCACTAGATTTCTCTATATTCTCGAGCGATTGTTGTATAAGTGTACTTGCAAATCACTTATCAATAAAAGTTTTCGTTCTTAAATATTCATTTGTTCGATATTCGTAAAGAATAGCTGTGAGCATGGGATTTTGTACCATCTCGCACGTTCAATGATGACGGCTTTTCAGGATTTTATCCTTGAATCACACAATTTTCGAGTATCCAGATGTATTCGAATAGGAATCCTCCTCGTCTCTAAATTTAGAAGGACGTTATTTAATTTTATTGAGAAATTAATTATAAAAAATGAAAATACATAAAAAAAATATATAATAATAATAAAAAAAACAAGAAACAGAAACCTGAGGGAGACTAAATCCCAGGTCCGAGGCAGGCCTTGCCAAACAATAAGCTTTGGCAGGGCGAGCCACGCCAAAACACCTTAGCGAGGCAGCCTCGCCAAACTCCTTAGTGAGGCTACCTCGCCAAAGACGCGGCGAGGGGCCTCACCTCACTTTTTTCCAGGAGACCCTCGCTAGAAAAACTTACCTTTTTTGGATTTTCGGGATTTCTCCTATAAATAGTCGGTTCTTTTTCGACAATCGAGATTTCAAAAAATTTACAGAAAAAAATATAGCTTTTAGAACTGCTTCAATTTACAAGAACTAAACGAACAATTTTAAACTTTCACAACAACTTTTACCTAAACTAAATGACGAGGAGGATTTTCAACGGCCGATCGAATATCTTCAAAGTGGATTCATTCCATAAGGGAAAGCCTTTGAGTTCCTAGAACTGCAATTTCCGTGCTTTTGGTGTTCTTCTTCTTCTGGTTTCATTTTTGAACCTAGGATTTTTATTTTATTCAAATGTTGTAATTCTTCTTCATCTATTTTTCTTTATTAAAAAGAGATGTATGTTAGAATACCCCCACAAAGGGAATAAAACAAATTCCCAAATAACAGCCCTCACCAATTTACCATGCGAGCAATTTGATTAATTATAATGAGCAACCAACGTGCTAATAAAATGATCTATTTTATTTAAATAACAAACACATTTTCGCGATTGATTTTTTCAAGCCACACGAGCCCCGTTAAATTCAAAATCGAACATATATGTGATATCCCCTGTGCTAACCTTTGTGGATGCATGTTAGATGTATGTTTAGGTTAATTTTCCTTCGGGTATCGCAATTTCATTTTTTTTGGAAAATGTAATTAATAGGTTAGCGGGTGGTTGCATCCCCCGATTTTTGAAGCCTTGTAATCTTTATTTTTCGCATTTCCTTTCCGCATTTACTTACTACCTTGTGGATGGTTTATTATTTCACCTTATGGATGGTTTATTATTTTCATCATACGTGAATTATACATTTAAAATCAAAAACGGCCTAAGCGCGAATGTGCACAATTAAGAGAATACGGTTTTCTATAGATGTAATTTAATGTGATCCAATGAGAAATAAGCAACTTATCCCGAACCCGAATCTCTGTGTCTTAGTGGGCCGTCCCTTGGACGCTAAGCCTCATAGGACTCTAATTCCTGGAAAGAGCTAATCTAGGTGGTGACTCCACACTAAGAGATGGCAGATTCGGGTTCGAACCGATCTAAAAAAATTTTCTCTTTCTCTTTCAACCATTTTCCCAGGTCCCCGACCCGTTGCACCATTTTTCAAACACCCCGGTGGACCGCGCCTCTCATCTCCACCTCTCCGTGTCGCCCTCTCACAGTGGCTACTCCACTGGGGATTTTTCAAAAATTTGTTTTTTAAAGGTTTTAGATTTTGGATAAGTGCCGAAAATTATTGATCACATTATTCCATTTTCTCTTAATTTTAACATATTCATAATAACTCATTGCAGTGGAAGGGATTAGCCCATAAGTCTAAGGTACCCCTATTACCGCGAAGCTCTCTCTTGTACTAATCTACCTCCCTGAGAAAAGATAGTGCTTGAGCGAGTGGAGCGCTTGTTGCCATATCGCATGTACCGCCCTGTTAGAACCTATTTGGGGAGAGGCTTGGAGTGTATTTCAGTACAACAAGAACCTTCTACATTAGCAACCCATTTATAAACCCTCATGTAAATAAGCCATAGGCATTTTCCCTAGGGTGTTACCCAAATACGCGATCATGCATTATATTTTCTTGCAGGTGCGCTCCCTGGTATCCTCGCGGTACTAAGATGAACCAACTTAGGATAGAGACTGGCCAAAAACCCTATGCACGGGAGTTGTACGGTTGGAAGAAAGATATTGTGTGCTATGTGCTAAGTGTTTGCCGCTTTCCGATTCATTATGCATTGTACAAACGTGCCATGCTAACCACGAATGTTAGTGCAGACACTTGAACACACACTCTCATATTAAACATGATCTGATGTCATTCATGCTTAAGACTTAGTTGACACTTGAGATCGTATCACCTTAGGATAACATGAAACCAACTAGAATCATGTAGCATCATTCAACCCAAGTTTTAGCGCGATGTCCACATGATGTCCGACTCTTAAGATAAACCTACCCAAATCCTTATACAATGTCCACTTAGCATCCGACTTATAACCCTACCGGGGTGATTGTACACACCAAAAGCCTACAGGAGGCAAACATATACACAAAGGATATCCCAGTTGATGTCTTAAACTAGGTAAAACTTACCCCTAAAACCCTACTTTTGTGATGATGTCTACTGACATCCAAGACCTTGCCCCAATGGGGCAAAAGAACCAAAACATTCATCTATATGCTGCATAGGGTAGTTAATTCCATACATTTTTGGATCACTTTTCGTTAGGGTATGTCACACTGGTCACCCGAACACCAAGAGAACTAACTTTAGTTCTCGAACCTTTGACTTATCACCACACAGGTAATTAGGTCACTTCATTTCACATTGTCCCTAGGATAGAGTATGAATATCAAAACCAATGGACCTTCATTTATCTCATGGACTAACAATTCTGCTCTTTTTGTGAGTGATTTCTATCTCACATCATGGCACGCTAACCTTTTTACTACAACCATAACATTAAACATTTCACGCATCAATCATGCATCATGATTTTACATATTCCCTAACAATCTCCGTGTGTATTTCAGCAAGGAAAAATCCAATTTACCAGAAGGCTTGCAACTGGGCTTCTCGCCGGCGAATTCGCATTTCTCCTACCACAGCTCACCAATAAGGAGTTTCGTACATCGACTCTAGCTCGGATTCAGAACAAAACACTCCGCTTAGCTTTCGTAACATGGCCCATCAACAAGAAGAGAATGTGACCAATGATCAGGATCTCGGGGCAGGTCAGAACCCACAAGCCAACCAATCATCAGTGAGTGCTGAGATTGCTACTACAATGAATGTCTTCGCCAATAGTGACCAGTTTGTGTTAAACCTCAATTGCCACACTGGAACTAGGCAGCCCGAGCAGAGGGAGAATGATGTGGTGCCAAATGTCGATGGCACAATCCTACCAGGGGGACCGTCATCTTCTGCTAGTGTATTTCCAAGTTCTGCAATAGTCACCCCTAACCTCTACCAGTTTGGCTCTGGGCAGGATTAGCCACAGATAGTGTATGAGCCATAGGTGGGTGGCCAGTTCTTCCAAGGGTAGCCGGGGCAGGCTTCATTTGCACCAAGGATGGCAGGGCCTTCAGAAATTAGGCCCTCTTCTAATTATATTCCCTTTATCCAAGGGGTGACTCAGCCCATAGTGCCCAGCTGGGGTAGACCTTCTCAGACATTTCAAGGTCAAGGGCAGTACTACCCTAGTTCGTAGTATGGAGGCTTCTCGGAGGTCCCAAATAGTTTCCTTCAATAGCTTGGAATGGCTGAACTCTGGAGACAATTCTTAGCCACTCATGTGTAGGGGCAGAGGGGTGCGATCCCAGTGCAGCCCACAGTTGGGGATGAAGATACTTTATCACCGACCTTTGCTATGCCCCAGTTCAAAAAGTACACGAGCAATATAGATCCTTGCACGCATATCACACATTACTAGAACGTGATGAGGGCTTTAAGGATCAGTGATCGTATGATGGCCAAATTGTTTATTGTTACGTTGGGAAGCCCCGTAAATGAGTGGTACAATTACTTACCAATGGACATAGCCTATGATTGGGGACATCTGTCCCAGGTGATGGTGGACCACTATGGCTTCAATACTCTGATGGTCACTACTATGCAGAATCTGGAGGCAGTGAGGCAGAAACCGGGGGAGAGCTTCAAGCCTTATTTCGAGAGATGGATGGCTATGCAAGTACGTTTAAAGTCTCGCCTATCTCTACCGGAGATGATCATGAAGCTTTTAGACGGTGCACTACCATCTTATCTAAAGAGGCTAGGGTCCGAGACTTTCCATAGTTATCAGGAAATTTTTTTGTGAGCTGAGAAGATAGAGAGGTATGATACCATGGAGGCAGAAACGGGGTAACAGGTTGCTAAGCCCTATTACAGGAAGAATGATTCCAACCCGGTGCAGGTGAAGGCGAAGCAACCTGCAATACAATTGGTGATTGAAGAGAAGGTAGCCACTGTTAGGTTACCAAAGGAAGAATATCATGGCATCTCACCATACGCTACTAATTTGGGAATCTTGTTCACCAAGCTGTGTGAACTTAATCAATTGGAAAGCTTGAAGAAGCATGTCCCTCCTAAGCTAGAAGAGAAGAACAATTACTGCCATTATTATGTAGCCGTGGGACATCACACAAATAACTGCAATGAGCTGTTGAAAGCTATTCAAAAACTGGTGGCTGACAAGGTCATCCATGAGCCAACACTGAAGCCAAGCACGAAGAATAACCCTTTACCGAATTTTGAGGAATGGGTAGGAATGGTTAACTCCTTGCTAGAAGAGCGGAAGGTCCTGAGCTGCCTGTCTGAAGGGCTTGGAGAATTTGTGATGATGGTTGGGTCGGGAAGCGATCCTAATCGAATTTTGAAGATGCTAGAGGAAGAGTCAAGCCGCCGAGGGTGTGGGGGTAAGATTAAAGCTGTTGAGATCAACCTTGCTGGGATGCCGGTATTTACCGGCCAGAAACGTATGTCGCTTCGTGTATGGAGGGAACTTTCAGGAGAAGCATAGGCCAGCAAGGGAGAGGAGTATGTGATTGCGATTGATTCAAGGATGGACTCAGACGATGTGATGGAGATGCTTGAATCTGAGTCAAGAAATCGAGTGATTAGAGAACGGGAAGAAGTCCCAAGGGCCAGTTTTAGCTTGGCCGGAATGTCAATTTTTAACGGGAATGACGCACCATCTTCTCACTTGTCCAAGTTTTATATCCTGTGTCAAGCACAGGCCCTATCTCAAAATATGATAGCTACATTATTTCCGTGCTCACTAGTAGGAGTAGCAAGTCAGTGGTACGACATGCAGTCAGTTTAGACCAAGAGCAATTGGAACTACATCTCTGCAGAGTTCTAAACGGAGTTTGCCTTTCTAAAACCTTCGAAACAAACCATGCGAGATCTACTCGCTTGTGTACAGAGGGAAGGAGAATCACTCACCAGTTATGTAAAGCGGTGGATGTTTATCTATCTAGTGTTGGTGCCGAGACCATCTGAGCCTTCTGCAGTATAGTTAATAGTAAGGGGATCCCGAGAATGGTACCGCTACCATCTGGCAAGGTTAACTATACTTGATTTTGATGAGTTATCATACCATGCTCATCACCTTGACAAGGAGTTCACATTCAGACACTGTAATGTCCATGTAGTGGGAAAGGGAATACCCACCAGTTCTATGCTAGCGATGTTATCTCGATCTAACCTAGTGGTTAACGCAGTGTCCGATGAGAGTGAAGATATGGGGGAAGATCCATTGGCATATGTGTTCTCCACATATGGAGGTGAACCACGGGAAGACACAATGAAGGTGGAATCAGGGAAAGCACCAGTGAGGGTACCCATTGATCTTTACGCATATGTCCCTAAGTCGAGAAGGAAAAGGAAACCCAAAGTAGGAACCTCGGTTGAGGGAGAGATCATCTCTGATGGGAAGAAGCTTATAAAGTTAGATTCTTACAAGTTGAAGGGTCGACGCAGCCAAGTGGAGGATGGATATGGCCAGTGCCCTTGGGTCAATTCTAAGGAAACGAGAGTGATAGAGAATGGAGTACTAAGGGTTACTCGAAGTGGTAGAGTTTTAAGAAGGGATGAGACTGTACAGCTCAATGACTCCAGGTCAGAGGAAACAACAAGGGAACAGCCCGAGCCACCCCTGCCCCCAAAGGTGGATGAAGATATACTAGATATAGATCCCTTGGTGAATCACTTGAAAGGGACTCAGGCCAAATATGGTATTTGGAGGCTGCTCTAGACATCCTAGAAGCATAGAAGTGGTTGATGGAAATGCCTACTACACCCACAACCTCGATGATTGAGATGTGCACTGCAATTAGGGAAGGAATTGGCCCCCCTCAAATACCCTCTTTAACTTTTGATCATTCAGAGATGCCGCAGGAGCTAGGGTTACACAATCGAGCCCTATTCATCAAAGTTCAGATTTTTGACCGGGCAATGCCGTGCGTGACGGTTGATGATGGCTCGGCCCTCAATCTCTATCCTCTTAAGGTCCTACCTTTTCTAGGGCTAAGGGAGGATATGCTCACCAAATCCGATACAGTGGTCCGAGCCTATAACAATTCGAAGAGAGGGGTGGTAGGGACTTTTAAAGAAGAGGTCACCGCTGGAGAAGTGACCTCCAATGTGAAGTTCACTGTGCTAGATATTCTAGTAACTTAATCGCTGCTTCTGGGAAGGCTATGGATCCACGTGATAGGGGCAGTCCCTTCAACTCTACATTAGAAGATAAAACTTATCCACAAGGGGAGGCCGGTGATGATCGAGGTTGATGAGGAATCAATGATGGCAGCAGTCGCATTTGAAGAAAGAATAATGCAAGGGCTGAGGTTGGTGACAGCCAGTGAAGAAAAGAAGAAGGGGCGCGGAACCCCAAAGGGATATCGTTTTTTCCCTGGAAGCCTTAGAGCTCAAATGAAGAAGCAGGATTTCATCCCTGGAAAAGGCTTGGGAAAATATCATCAGGGGATTATTAGGGCCATCGATCCTATTCTTGTCACACCTGGATTAGGTCTGGGTTTCACCCCGAGCATGAAAATGTACAAGCACAAATGGCCCATGATCTATAACATGGTAAGCGTCTGCGAGGAGGAAGGCACTAAGGCATATCTGGGAGAGCCGGAACAGACAATCCTGAATGAGGAGGAAGTTAAGGGATTTGAAATATTGAATGATGTGTTTGACTTCATGATCGGTAAGCTAATTGAGTCTCCTGTTGAGGTTGAACTAGAAGAGAAACCGATCCTGGCAATAACCCCGACTGAGGGATATGAAAAAGGCGAAGTACTAGAAGATGCAATGGCAGCTTTCACTAAGGCTCTTAACGAGCTGATGAAGATAGAAGATGCACGAAACCAAGATCTATAAGGTACTATCAAGCTCCTCACCAAAAAGCTGGTACAGACCACTCTCGAGGCAGAAGCTACCACCGACGCACCTGCTGCTACCACAACTGAAGCCCCTCCACCTATGGAGGAGGAAACTGAGGATGTAATAATGAATATTTCTAATGTTTTTAACAATTTTACCTATAAGGCCCATTCAATGAAGTAAGATAATTTTTCTTACTTGTTTGATGTTCTGCCTGAATGCACCATGCATTCATATGATCATACGCATATCATCTTTAACATTCATGATACATCATAAAACGAAATTAACTTGGGTACAAACGAGTCTCCAAAAACGGTGATAATTTCCAATGATTTGACTCCTGAAGAAAAAAGAGAGATCACGAATGTACTTGAACATCACGTGGTAGCATTTTCTTGGTCATACAAAGACATGCCCGGAGTAGACAGGAAAATAGCGGCATCACATCCCAACTGACCCTTGGATAAAGCTGATAAAATAGAAACTACATCGCTTAAGGCCTGAATGGGTAGAAAAGGTCAAGGCTGAATTGGCAAAGCAGATTGAAGTTAAATTCTTAGAAGTGGTGGAATACCCTACGTGGCTAGCCAACATAGTCCCGGTAGCAAAGAAAGATGGCAAGGTCAGAGTTTGTGTGGATTTCAGGGATCTGAACAAAGCCTCCCCAAAGGATGATTTCCCCCTACCCCACTGTGAGCACGGGATTTTGTACCAGCTCACGCGTTCAATGATGACGGTTTTTCGGGAAATTTATCCTCGAATCACACAATTTTCGACCATCCGACGATCTTCATATGAGAATCCTCCTCGGACATTTTAAATTATTTAACTAAATTAAAAAAAATATATATATATATATATATTTAAGAAAATGACGGGAGAGCCTCGCGCGAGGCTTCACAAGACAGCCCGCGCGAGACAGCCTCGCGCAAAGCTGCGCGAGGCAGCCCTCGCGGGCCTCCCCGCGAGGGTGCAAGAGCGAGGGG
>CATIWQ010388950.1:0-15477 GCA_949673415.1 Euphorbia schlechtendalii
CTTATTTTACTCCCAAGATTTACCTAGTATCTGCATTTGCATAAAAAAACAACTACATAACACGTGAAATCTTTTATATGAAGTATAAAAATGACTAAAACTATAGTGTTTATTGTATAAAATTAATGTGATAATAAGTGTAATTATACACTTATCAAAGGTCTGGAAGATAGACTATTCCATAATAAGTTGCATGGAGACACCTCAATAGTAGAGTTGGTTATATACATATATGATAACTCAGAGAAATTAAGAGAGTTGGGAGTTGAGTAAAGTGAGAAGTCTTTAAGGGAACTGGTATTGAGGGGATTACCCGATAAATGTGATTCCTTCAAGAAGATGCTTAAGGAGTGTTCTCCCAATTGTACCTTAACCCAACTTATGGACTTGCTCGAATTTCTAATGCAGGGGTTGTAGAATAATAGAAGGCTTGCAAAGAGGGAAATGGACCTAAAGGTTGGAAATGGAGCACGGGTTGCTATAACAGCTTTAGGGACATATAGCCTTCGTTTACCTGGTGGCTTAATTTTAGATTTGAACAATTGCTTTTATAATTCTATTATCAGTAAGAATATTATTTATGTTGCGTGTGTAGCAATAGATGGATTTGAAATTTTATTTTCTAATAATAATTGTCAAATTCGACGTGATAATGTTCTTTATGCTTATGGAATATGTGTTGATGACATTTATGTTGTAGATACTAAAACTGAAATTCTAAATATGAACATTGTTAAGAAATTGAAATTAGATAATGAGAAATCCCCATACTTATGGCATTGTCATCTAGGCCATATAAATGAGACTTGCGTAACTAAGTTACACAAATGTGGTGACTTGGGCCCAATGGAATGTGAATCCTATGGAGTGTGTGAACCTTGTTTAAATGGGAAGATGATTAAGAAACCTTTCAAAGGAAAGGGTCAGCATGCCACAAGTACTTTAGAAATAATACATTCAGATGTATGTGGTCCAATGAGTGTTAAGACACATGAGGGTTTCGTCTATTTCATAACTTTTACCGATAATTACTTGTGATATGGTTATTTGTACCTAATGAGGCACAAGTCTGAAAGTTTTTAGAAATTCAAAGAGTTCATAACCAAAGTAGAGACACAACTTGGGAAAAGCATTAAGTTGATCTGATCGAGGTGGTGAAAACTTAAGCCAAGAGTTTCAGGAATATCTAAGGGATAATGATATTTTTTCTAAATGGACACCCCTTACACACCCCAACACAATAGAGTGTTAGAAAGAAGAAATAGAACCCTACATGATATGGTTCGGTCTGTGATGAGCCAAGTAGAACTTAGTAGATCCCTTTAGGGTTGTACACTTTGGAGCAAAGTTTTTATTCTAAATAGAGTGCCCTTGAAATAAGTTGATCAAATGCCATACGAAATGTTGTATGGTAAGAAACCAACTCTTTCTCACCTGAGAGTTTGGAGATGTCCTGCTTATGCAAAGAGGATAATTTCATATAAGATGGGTGCTAAGTTTGACAGATGTTTATTTGTAGGTTACCCTAAGGAGACTATGGGCTATACCCTTTATGATCCCAAGGAACAAAAGGTACTTGTTTTTAGAAATGCTCAATTCCTAGAGAAGGAGAATATATTTGGAAAGCTAGTAGGAGCAATCTTGAGTTAGGCACTCGAGAAGATCAAACAAACAATTAACTGATTGTTCCTACACTTGTTACACAAGAAAGTGTAAGCATGGAATAAACCTATTAGAACATCGACATTGCATTAGTAAGGTTAGGCTCCAATCACTCCTGAGCGATATGGCTATTTCATCATTGATGATAAGCATGTCTTCTTTATGGAAGGTGATGAGCCCAAGTGGAGGTAATGGAAGGCTCAGAGTTTGATAAATGGTTTACTACCATGAAGTTAGAGATGGACTCCATGTACAAAAATCAAGTTTGGAACTTGGTTGTAGCTCTAAGTGGGATTGAGCCCATAGGATACAAGTGGGTTTTCAAGAAGAAAACTGATATGAACGGTCATATAATTACCTATAAAGAAGGCTTAGTTGAAAAAGGTTACAATTAAAAGGAAGGCATTGACTATGATGAAACCTTTTCAACAGTAGCCATGTTGAAGTCTATCAAAATACTCCTTACCATCGCTGCTCATATTGATTATGAGATCTAGTAGATGGATGTGAAAATAATATTTCGTAACGGGAACTTAGATAAGGATGTATACATGATACAACCTGAAGGTTCCACATCCTAGGATGGCTCGATGGTATGCAAGTTGCAAAGGTCCATATATGGACATAAGCAAGTATCAAGGAGTTGGAATATTAGGTTTGATGAGATAATTCGAGAAATTGGTTTTGTGTTAAACGCTGGCCCTATGTATATGAGAAGGATAGTGGGAGTGTGATATTTTTCCTTGTACTATATGTCAAGGCCATATTACTAATAGGAAATAATGTTCCTTTTCTTAAGATAGTGAAGTCATGGTTGTCAAAGAAGTTCTTCTTGAAAGAACTTGGAGAAGTAGCTTTTATACTAGGTATAAAGATCTACCATGATAGATCTACAAGGCTGCTAGGTCTTTCTCAAAGTACATACATGGATAAGTTTTTGGTTAGATTTAACCTTGACAGTCAAGACAGGGTTATCTCCAAATGTTTCACGAGATTAACCTTTCTAAATCTAAATGTCCGAGAACACAAGAGGAGAGAATACACATGAATGGAATTTCCTATGCTTCGGTGATAGGATCCATAATGTATGCTATGGTATTCACTCAACTAGATGTCTCACAAGCTTTGACAACTTCGATCCTAAGTCAAGTCTTTAAGTGCCATGCATCTTTTTGCACCTTTTTCACTCTTTTTTCATAGAATTCCACTTTAGATCATTTTACTCCAAAGATTTACCTAGTATCTGCATTTGCATAAAAAACAACTACATACTACGTGAAATCTTTTATATGAAGTATAAAAATGACTTAATTCATAGTGTTTAATGTGTAAAATTAATATGATATTAAGTGTAATTATACACTTATCATCTTACTCCTTTGATTGGATCCAAGCAGCTGATGGTGGTACCTTGAGTTAACACATGAATGTATTCGGGTAATACATTGGAGACTGTTATAAGTAAGACACTGAAAAATAACTATATCCAGTATAAATATCCTCATACCTAAGATATTGTTTACCTTTTCTAGGAGTGGCTATACTTTGGGTTATACTTACTCATACCTGGTGATCAGGATGATATGGGTATAGTGATGATCACTCGTTGGTAAGTCGAGCAGTTAAGATGAGATCCACCACTCCTAATATAGTGATATAATGGGAGATGTACTTAAAGCCTCTGGTTGAAAAGACACACTCATAAACCTCTTATCAAAGTATAAAATTAATTGAACGGGTTTCTAATACATCTTGATAAATTATGGCGAGTGTTGTTCTACGTGAACAAGTCTAATTCATAGATAGCTATGGATTATAAATTAGTAGACTCTTAATTCAAGCTCAATAAACTGGAAAGTACTTAACCTGATGGAAGAAGTGTATTGTATTGGTTACTATTGCAGAATCGGATCAAGTCATAAGCACCTGACGTTTTGATTATTAGGGGATCATATGCCTTTGCTTAAAATCCCATTTAATCATCTAGAGTTATCAGGTTCCATTTTGATTTGGAACACTGATCAAAAAGGTTCTCAGATGGGAAGCTAAGTTTAGGTTAACCTCTTCTGGCTCTATACTTCAAGATCCTATGACATCACACACTTCGGGTCTTTACCGAACTAAGAACTAATAGATTGGGTCTATACCGAGAATATTAAGAATGTTAAAATCTTTGGATAAATTATTTGATTAGACCAAATAATAGTTAAATGGATTTAAAGGAGGAGTTTTGGGAAAAATTGCAAGGAGCATAGCAAGGGATTTTTCCCATTGCAAGTGCTCCCCGTGAACATGGGTTATTTGTGTGTTGGGCCTACGTGGTTGGCCCGTGAGAAAACCGCAAGTTGGGATTGTGGGATAGCCCGCAAGCCTAGCATGTGAGACAAGGCAAGCCCGTAAGGGCTTGCCATATGCGGTTGACCACGCTATATGCAGGTCAACCCACGGAGCCTAGGGCTCGGCTCAGATGACCCACTTGTGGGATAGGGATTTTCCCTATCCCACATTTTAAAAAAGAGGAGTTTTAACTCCCCTTCTCCCTATATATAACCTCCTCCTGCTCATTTATTTCTCACTTCAACTCATCCTTCCTTCTAAGTTTTGACATCTTTTATTTATGAGCTTTTTGTGAGATCCTCCATGAGTTTCTCTAACATCATAAGAATTCTTTTGAAGGCTTATTCAATTAGAAGAGAGATTTTTTATTTATATTTTCAAGTTTAACTTCGAGTAGTCTAGCAGCTGCTGTCTACAAATGGGTTCTTCCTCATTTGGAGGTTTTGGTTAGTGAAGATCCGTGTAGATCAATCGTAGAGGCCATCCTAGATTGGATGCTAGTGCTAATGGATTACTACTGAATTACTCTAAGGGAACGCTGCACAAAAGGTAGGCACACATCAACTACTAATGCCCTTAACTTAGAAGCTAGGTTTCTTTTAATAAGTTTTATATACCTATAAGAATCTATGGAATGTTTCAACTTAAATTATATTAATCATGGAATGCTTAAGAGTTCCTTTAGGGTTAATTTTATGTTTTAAAATTCCACCTTGCAAGTTTGTATGTTTAATTATTGTCTTAATTAACCAGCATAAAGAACATTTACCATTCTTTACTCACCGACTCTATTGTCACTAGCTGCTTGTCCAGAAAATCCAAGTTCTCCACATAATCAGATTCAAGGGCTTGATTGGTGAAGAATTCAGTGATGCTTTGCCCTTAATCACCTTCTTCGTGACATATTCAATATCGAATTCGGAAAGGAGAAATAACCAGCGAGAAAGCTTGTCGGCTAATGTCGGAGACTTGCACAAATGCTTCATCAGATCAATCTTAGCCACAGCCTGGATTCTGTATAACTAGAAGTAGTGTCTAAGGTTCTTAATAAGCCAGACCATTGTGGCACAAGTCTTCTCAACTATCGTGTATCAGCTTTCATACTAAGGAAGCTTCTTGCTTCGGTAATACACTGCATGCTCACATTTATCTTCTTACTCTTGGATATGATTTGCCCTTACTGAACACTTTTCAATGGCCAGATACAGAATGAGAGGCTTACCAGGAGTCGGCGACTTTAGAAGCTTTCCAAATGTCACACCATCTAAATCCCCATCTGACTCATGATATGCCCTAGAAGCTTTCCAAATGTCACACCAAATACGCATTTCTTCAGGTTGAGGCATAGATTATACTTCTTTATCCTTATGAGGAAGAGTTCTAACAACTTGAGATGCTCTTTTCTGGTTGTGGATTTAACAAGCATGTCATCTATGTAGTCTTCGACCTCATTGTGATTCATATCACGGAGTAAGGTCATCATAGCCTGTTGGTAAGTTGTGCCAGCATTTTTCAAATCAAATGGCATGACTTTGTAGCAGTAGACTCCCCATTAAGCGATGAAATACATTTGACTTTGTCCACAATATCCGTGAGAATCTGGTTGTAGCTTGAAAACCCATCCATGAAAGATTACATTGCAGCCCTTGCAGCACTATCCACCAATACATCAATATGGGGCAACGAGAAGTCATCCTGTGGTGATGCTTTATTCAAATCCGTGAAGTCCACATAGACCCTCACTTTCCCATCCTTCTTAACCACTGGGATGATATTCCCAATTCATAATAGATACTCGACCACTTCAAGGAACTTGGTCTCTAGCTGCTTTGCTACTTCTATCTTAACTTTATCAACCCATTCTAGACGTAGTCGATGTAATATCTACTTTACGGGCCTCAACTTTGGATCAGTCAGAATATGATGCTTGACGATCTTTCTATCGATGCCGGCCATGTCTTCATAGGACTAAGGCAAAAGCGCTCACGTGATGCCTGAGGACATTTTCAGTCTCTCCTTTTTTCATTAGGGTTTAAATCATTGGATATAGTTACCATTTTAGGTGATTCTCTTATACCCAAATTAATTTCATATAAAGAGACATCATGAATACTAAATACGTTATGAGTGGATTCAAATGAATACATGGAGCCATCAGGAACATTAAATAAATAAGCAAAGTTCTTATCTTTCATTCCATAAAAGGCCTCAAAGGCTGAGTTGTTCACATCATGAATACTAGACATATAAAAAATTACATCATCTTCAGATTCATCCTCCATAGATGGAGGGTCATGATCGACCACTCTTCACGAGCAACCTTTAGATCCACACTTATCATGGTCTTTAGTGGCTCCGATTGCTGGACAACCGGAGTGGCCATCCCATTGACAGCAGCAATAGTATGAACAACAACAATTAGAGGATCTCGAGGATAAGTGAGGGGTCCAATGAAAATAGCAGATGATGCACTCATGGTAGGAGAAGTGGTAAAAATAGCAGGCAGATAGGTTAGAGTAAGGTGAGTAGTAGGCATATGGGCTGAGGAGGAGCCCTCGCCATAAGGGGTAGCAAGAGGGAATGAGGGACTAACTATTAGAGGAGGGTTACCCTCAAGAGGATCATTGGGAGAGTTGATCTTCATACCCTTTAAATCAAGTGCTAAATTCATCTCTCGAGTTTTGCTCAACCTCATGTTTCCCTTTTTAGCATCTTCAATCAGATTCAGCGATTAGACCTCCCTTTGTCTTAATCCCCTTCCATCCTCTCTTCACCAGAACACCAAGAGAGTAGGTGAGAGCCTCTATAGCAGCTTCGATTTCCTCATCCATATCATTGGGAGGAATATTGTCAAGTGCTTTCTCAGGAGTCTTTTCACATTCATCGACCCCCTTGATTGTCTTTCCTTTCTCACGGTCGACAATAGGAAAAAAGGGAGTAGGGGTTTTTCTTGGAGCTCCTCTTGGGCCAACATGCAACAACTCTCAAAGTTGAAAACATCATTAAAGATTTCAAATCCCGACGACATCTGGCCCTCATGTTCCATAGGCTCCACGTAGTTAACAAAAGGTGTGTGTCCCCTCTTACAAGCACTTACCATTTTACAGAACAATGACTTCTTATGCTTGTAGACTTTGTTACATGGGTGGACAAAGCCAAGCTTGAAGGGAGGGACAAGGAGCTTAGGCTTGATAGTTTTTAGAATCCCTTGGTGGTTTTTACCCAAACCCTTACCAGGGGTGGTATAACAGAACTTCTTCATTAACTTTCCCATACTAGGCTAAAAATGAAGATAGCCAGTAGGAACCTTCTTTTTCCATTTACTAAAAGTGACCACATGGTGTGCTGATTCATTCTCCTAAAAAACCACTACGGCCAGCACTGACTCTTTATCAACTTCAATAGTCACTACCTTCCCATGATGATAATGCTTTATCTTTTGGTGAAGGGTGGATGGGATGACTTTGATTGAATGAATAAAGAAGTGACTAAGTTACTGGAATATTGAGGATAGTGAATACAACTCGAGCCTTTACTTCCCCCATAGTGACCTCAGCTTCAAATGTTCCGACCACTCCCCTTTTTGTATTATCGTAAGCTCGGATAATAGTGGTGGATCTTACTAGAAGAGACTCATTAAGGCATAAATGAGGGAGGACCTTAAGCGGACAGAGATTGAGGGTTGATCCATCATCCACCATAGCATAGGGAATCTCACACCCGAAGATTTGGACCCGAATTAAAAGGGCCTTGTTGTGTTTATGAATTCAATGGGAGATCAAACTAGTCAAAGCTAATTACTCTCAGCTTTTCTTTGGTAGGAAACCCCTAGCCTATAGCTAAACACATCTTAATGACTGATGTGGTCAGAGTTGAGTCCATCTCTAGCAGTTTTTGTTTGAGGCCCTTTCAATAGGCATCAAAGAGGGTGAGCAACTGCTAGATACTGAATTTAGCTTGAATCTTCTTAAGTTGGTTAACTAAAGGGTCAACCTCAAGAGGTGCTTCTTCAAATTGTATTGGGAGTGGCGGATCTTCGAAGGTGAGCTCCGTATCCCTCCCCGGCTGCTTGGCCTTAGGTTGCTCATTTCCTTTAGGTTGGTAAACCCGAACACTTCTTGTAACTCTTAATACACCCTCTTCTAAAACCCTAGTCTTCGTGGTAGTTTAAACAGAATAACTTGGAACAGGATACAAGATGGAGATATCCTTGAGTTTGTAGTTGTCAATATTAATGGGTTCTAGACTCACCAAGCCCACTTCTTCTACCGCAATGGCCTTCTTCTTACTAGACTTCAAAACACAATTATCAATATCATTCAAGGAAGGGTGATTACCCCTGACCGTATCAATAGATTCTTCCAAACTCAGGATCCCAATCACAAGTTCTTCTTCAATTATCAGCCCTAGGCCACAGAATTTACCCCCAGATTAGACTGTAGGAGCATATCGAAGATAAAGTTAGAGGGAATGCCTATCTCCACTACATTCACCCTTTGTGACCTTTCCCTGTTACTACGCTCGAGTTTCTCAGCTTTATCAAAAATTTTCATATAGCTCTCAAAGTGCTCAACCTCTAGATAGTGGCGGTATTTGTTAAATATACCATCAATAAAAAAGTCAGACTCTATTTTGAAACCCCTACTTGGGTGGAGTACCACCTTGAGAGCAATCCATCTTTAGCAATAAGAGTTAAAACATTCGCCATGCCTCTATTAACAATCATGGAGCTCTTGTATATTGACTCTTAGCTTCTCATTATAGACAAATTGAATGCGAAACACTAAGGATAGTTCCTTCCTATTCTACCTCATACAACCAGGCAAGGTCATGTACCATTCCGAAGCATTCCATCTAATGAGAATGAGACTTGGAGATCCTTTCCCTTTGTAAATTGGAATCTCGGCCAAACTAAAACTTGGCTTATGAGACATTGGCAGAGTTTTGCCAACCATAGAGCTTGCTTCATCTTCTAATGCTTCGAGGAAATGATTAGGGGGTTAAGCCGGTCTCCACCATCATTACTTGTTGCACCTCTTCCTCTCTTACCCTTTTAAGCTTATGGAAAATGTACTTCGGGCTCATGCCTGAATTAATCATCCCCACTTGCTTATTGAATTAGGTTAGGGGGTTAGACTTGGAACTTGGCTTCAAAGTCAGTGCCAAAATCTTTTGCTCTGTAAGCAACTTCTGAATGTTTTACAGAAGGAGTTCACAATTGTTAGTATGGTGACCGTGAGCCACATGATAAGAGAAAATAATTCTTCCATTTGCTCGGTGGTAGAGGAGAAAAGGGTTTGAGATTATTAATCAACTTGAGCTATCAGAGCTTAGAAACCAATGTTGTTAAGTTTAGGATGTAAGGGGAGATGCCATGGCGGATTTCCACGGTAGGCTAGACTATTGAAACACCAGCTTGCTGCACAACTTGGATCATAGGCTCCTGGTTAGATTGCTTAGGTTTCATGAGAGTAGGAGCTGTAGCAGATGACTCACTTAAATTTCTATGCTAGGTTTTTTGTTAACTGGTCCTGGTAGTACTCCCTAATCAATGAATCCTCTCGAATTTCTCGGCTTTCACATGAACCTCATTATAACTCGAGAACTCATCCACTACCATTTACATCTTGTAGAATGGAATTGCATCATCAAGTAGCTTAACTATCATTTTAGAAAGGCTTGGCTAGTCTTTGAGCAAGACCTGCACAACCATCCACCTTCCATTGTAAGATTTAAAAGCTTCACTAGGCCTTTGCCTCAAATCCTCGAGATTTTTAATCGTAGTCTTCATCTGGCTATTAAAGCCATATTGCTTGATGAACACCTCAGACAAGTATGGCCAGTCCCTCTCTATTTTATCGAGAAAATTGTTAAACTACTCATCAGCCAGAACCCCCAATGTGGTTATGAACATTTCGAAAAGAATCTTATCACTCAAAATCCGAGCTCTCATGACTGCTTAATAGTTCTTAATATGCGAGCGAGGATTTCCAACTCCCTTGTAATGAACTAGCTCGGGCATCACAAGTTGTTTGGGACCCAGTCTTCGTTCCGATGAGTAATATCCAACTAAGGATAGGATTGTACAAGACTAGCCTAAGTGGCAAGGAATAATTTCCACAAACCTTCCAATTTAAGGGAGAGTCTGTGAGGAACCTTTCCTTTAACCCCTTGGGCAAATGGATAAGATTTAAGAGCTTCGATAGTGGCAGGCCTATAAATAGGTCATTGTGAGATACAAAGAACTACGGTTGAATCTAGGGTTATTGGAAACCTTGAAACTTACTTCTAAAAATAGTTGGTTTGGCGTAAGAGTTCTGAAACTAAGACACTACTTGAATGGGAAATGATAAGGGTTGAGACTAGAACCCTTGAGATAGTTGTGTATTAATGGCAAGGAAGAGTGGCTGAGACCTTGTACTAAGGAAGGAAGGTGAGGAATTCATGAAAGGGTTGACATTAGCTAGCCTAGTAGTAGATCTAGAAACCCCTTGTAAGAATGAATTGGGTGTGGCTCGCCCAGGCTCACTGTACTAGAAAGTAAAGGGATTCATTAGTGACCGCCCCTAATGGCCCGAACCTTGACCTTGAAGAAAGTTTCCAAACTACCCCGAGTCGGTTGCTAGATTAAATTGATTTCCATGGTTCAAGAGAGAAGCAGGATTTTTTTGTAGAGATATATCATACCCTTAGATAGTAGTGGGGCAGGACCCATTAGCCAGAGGGAGCTCATATTCAGAAATCCAATCAGAGTTTCTCTCCTCGGTGAGAAGTATCCTCATGGAAGCTTGAAGGGCTACATGGAATTGCGAACTAGTGAGTATCCTAGTCATCATAGCATCAGAGTCCATCCCATTACTAGGTGGAGGACCTCCCCCCTTGATTGGGTTCGTTAGAATTTGGTGGTTATTCATTCTCAATCTGATTAACCATAGTGCTGAATTTCAAAAAAATTGACTACTTGATCGATTCTTAACACTGACCCCTAACTTGTGGAAAAGAACATACTATCTTCATGAATGATGCTTTATCAAACGAGACACTCCTTAGGAGACACCCACGCTAAATGTCAAATAAGAGGAATCAGATTATGCATTTGTTGATACTTATGAATTTATGAATCCTAGAAGATTTATCGAACACTAATGAAGTGAATGTAATCATTCTTCCTAGCTTATTAGGGGCCGAGAGATCAACATGGTCTCCCAAAAGAATGAGTTAGAATGGAATAAATGAGATGAACTTGTTTGCCTTGAAACAAGAGGATAAAGAGTGGTAAGCCTTACCATGGCGACATCCTTATATCATGATTGAGAATTTTATTTTCTGGTAAGACAATGTGTTATGCCTTATGATAAATAAATTAATGAATCAATGAATAAATGTTGATGTTTATTTGGTATCGCTAATGTGGCGAAATGAATGAGTTGAGTTAAACATACACATGCGGAAAGTGATAAATAAAGAAGTAAATAAAATAAAAGAACACGATAAATAAAGTAAATATGAGGCTTCTAACCTAAAGGGGGAAGGGTAAATAATAATACAAACCAGGGGGTAATATACAAATGATCTACAAATACATTTTATTTATAATTGCGATACACGAAGGGAAAATAAATCCCTAATAATACATCTAACCTAAAACTACCTACATCCACAAAGGTTATCACGATATATATATATATATATATATATATATATATATATCACAACATCATGGAATATTTAGTTAACCAAACAAGACATAATTATCAGCATAAGTTAGATTAGGGTGAATCGTGTGCTATTGGATTTAAAAATGAGGAATTCGGGTCCCCCGTGCTCTTTTATCGGAAAATAATTTATTTGAGACTCGATTTACCAAATTTTATTATTTATGATTGAAACATGGCATAAATATGGTCGGTTATCGGGGAAAAATGGATTTCTCATCGTGTTGGGCCCTAAAAAAGTATTAAAGTGCAGAAAAATAAATAAGCTAGGCCGAAAATACAAAAATTACAGAAAATAAAACTCAAAATCATGCCCAATAGTCTCCAAAAGCTCAGAATCTTACCCCTTCTAAGTGAACCTACAAGTTTTGGAGCCAGAAATGCCGAAGAATGAGATCTTGGTAAAAGAAAAACAGGAAAGAAGGGTTTTTAGTGAAGGGAATAGGAGCACCGGGAGTTAGAATTTCAGTCTCTAACTCAAACATGAAAGGAGGAGGGAGTTTCATTTAAAAAGCATCGGAAAATGAAAGTGTGAGAGTTCTTCACTTTTTCCCACAATGTTCCCAATTTCCCTCTCCATAATTTTCTCACTCACAAATGTTTTCCCAAAGGGGTAAGCTCCTCTTTGAAAATTCTAATTTTTTGTTTTTATAATGGTAGGTAAAAATTATAATTATGTGAGGAAGGAGGGGTAATTTTGGATAAAAAAAGTAAAAGGAAGGGCAAAAAAGGGTAAAAAATCTGGATTGGGCAACAAGTCAGTCGGGACCTATCCAAATAGTTAGGACTGGTCCAGATTGCTTGGTACCGGCCAATTCAGGCGAACTAGGACCGACCAAAAATAGGCTGGTCTCGATCTCCCTTATGGACTCTTCCCGGATCAATCTAAGTCAGCCTAAAGCAATGATACCGGCCCATCGAAGGGCCAGTGACTGGTCAGCTTAAGCGGGCCGATCCCAGCTTTGGGATTGGTTCAAAAGTGGACCGTTCCCGACCTGGTTTGGACTAGTCTAAAATATCAGGCCTGTCTAGGCGGGTTTGACCGGGTAACTACTAAGGGATGTGGATTTTATGGTTTTTCTCTATTTTTTGATTTTTTGATGATTTTTTGGCTGTTTTTAGTTGGTTTTGGATTGTTTTGGCTTGGTTTTGAATGGTTTTGACATTCAAAAGACCAAAGATCTCCTTCGAATGCCTCGTAACCTCAAAGCTGATCACCAAAATGAAAGAGGCAAGTGGAAATATTTCTCATTATCACTCCACGAGAGGGACCAAAAATCCTGTGCTCATAGAAGTATTGTAAGATTGCTTTAATATTTGAAAACTTCTCATGGTAAAATCCAGGTGAAAGAGAAAATCAAAGTGAAAGGATTTGGCTAAAACATTTTTAGGCTTTTGAATAAAACTTGGTTCATGGCTCAAAGGGGTTGTTCTAAGGGAAAAATTTAATTTGGTGGCTTTTTGACTAAAAAGTGGGTTGAGTCGTAATGCCTTCATCATCTTATGCAAGTGACTAACATATGGTTGCAATATGTATAAACCAAATCAAGTTCTAGTTTAAGAATTCACATGTGTTAGCTCACTCAACAAGAAATTAAGCAATATTCAATGCTTAATTTCTACTTTGTACCACAGTTATGCCTCCCTTTTTTGGTAACACTTGGAGTGGGGTTGTCCAAACAGTGTCATAAATGGGATAAATTATCCCCACATCAAGAACTTTGATAACCTCTTTTTTAACAACCTGCTTCATATTAAGATTTAGTCTCCTTTGAGTTTACACTAATTGTTTGTGATCTTCCTCTATAAGAATGCGATAGATACAAATAGAGGGACCGATTCCCTTTATTTCAGCAACTGTCCATTCTAATGCCACCTTGTTTTGTCACAACATAAAAAGCAATTTTTCTTTTTCATCTAGGGTGAGTTTAGAGGAAAGGATTACGGGAAGATTGTTAGGTGGATCAAGGTAAGCATACTCCAAATGAGAGGGTGATGGTTTAAGCACAAGAGTTGGTGGTTCCTCAAATGAATTTTTGGGAAATAAATTTGGAGTCTTGTTTATATTTCAAAAAATTATTTTCACTAGACGGTTGCTGGAGTATCCGTTTCTTTGGTAATCTATTCTACAAAGACCTCATCAAGATTGTCCAGCTTGCTCTTCTTAAGAAACTGTAAAATAAGAGAGTCCATTTGCAAATCAGCTATAAAAAAACATCGATCATCAAAAGAAGTATGTTGTTTTATAGCCTGATTCATTTTAAAACTACTTCTTCATCATGGATTTTCAAGATAAGATTTCAATCATTTGCATCTATCAATGCACGACCAGTAGCAAGAAAAGGTCTAGTAAAATTATTAGCACATGAAAATCTTCTTACATATCCATCACAACAAATCCAACAAGCAATAGAAATTTCTCAACTTTTACTAAAACATCTTCAACAACCCCTCTATAATACCTTACGGTTCCATTGGCTAGTTGTATAGACAATTTAGTAGGTTGCAGTTCCTCTAAGCCTATTTGCTTGTAAATGTATTAAGGCATTAAATTTATAGTAGCTCCCAAATCACAAAGTGCATTATCAATAATAAGATTGCCAATAAAAACGGGAATAGAAAAAATCCCTGGATCTTTAAGCTTTTTGTTGATAAAGGTTTCTTGCATTGTAAAATGGAAGAGAAATCTCGATTGATCCACACCAAAGCTACATTTTCCAATTTCTTCTTATTTGCTAGTAAGTCTTAAAAAATCTTACGTACATCGGTATTTGTGCGAGTGCTTCTTTGAAAGGAATATTAATGTGAAGCTTTTTAAACACTTCCAAAAACTTATCTAATTGTTTAACCATCTCATGTTGTTTATCTCTTTAAGGATAAGGAATCCCCGGTTGATATGCTGGAATTGGCTGCTTTTCTACAACAGGCTTATTCTAGAAAGTCTCTGATAATTGCTACAAATCTAGTTGTGAAACTGCTACAGGTTGAGGTTGAGGTTGATGCTCTAGTTCAGTTTGGACTCCAAAAGGTTGCTAGACTTCTTTCTCAACTTTCTTTCTTATATTCTCATCAGTAATCATTTTATTAGAATTTTTAACAACTTGACCAATCCTGAGTGTTATAGCTTTGCATTCCTCCTTATAGTTACCCTAAGGTGTGACTATGGTGGTAAGCTGTTGGAATTGTGTGTTAAGATTCTTCATGAATGTTTGCATTTACTTCATGAATTGCAACATCATCTCCTTCTTTTCTTCAATGTTAGATTTCTTAGATTGTTGAAATGTTCCTTCTTGTTGCATATTCTACTAATGTTGTTGGAAATGAACTTGTCTTCCAGGTTGCTGACTCCATGAGAAATTCGGGTGATTACTCCAACCTAGATTATAAGTGTTAGAAAAAGGATTATTATGCTGTTTATTTCCATTAAAATCACAATGCTCTTGTTCAAGTGGACTATTGTAATCTATATTCCTATGGTTTCCACCACAAAAATCACAAGTTTGCACATTAGAGATTGCTGAAATGTTTTGTTTAACAAGTTACCTCAGAATTAAATCCACTTTATTTGAAAGTTTAGAAACAACATCAATTTCAATAAGTTTACTTTTTTCTTCACTTACCGAATGCCATTTATAGCTAGTATTAAATAATCATTCAATTAGCTCATAAAGTTCCTTGGGAGCAAGCTCCTCGGGAGCTCCATTAACTACGGATTCGATTTGGATTTTATACGCATTAGTTAAACTATGGTATAATTTTTTGA